>JBAMYA010094461.1:0-21307 GCA_037176975.1 Arrhamphus sclerolepis | reverse complement strand
TAAATGAAAGACAGAGATCAGCACATCATTTCAAGTACATCCTTGCATTGAAGCTGGTTCCTTTGTAGCCCACTACTTTGTAACCTGCACACTGTCTGTCTGTCTGATCTCTGAACTTGAGAGCTGTCAAGACAGCAGGCCCCCGATCAGACAACTGACACACTTGGAAGAGATGTGTAACACATCGACTGTAGAGCGCAAAGCTAATAAGGTTAACCAATTCTGCGTCTGCTCTCATCCATGTTTGTTAAAATGGCAGTTTTAAAAACAGAAGCGATCTGCATTTTAGCATCTCAGCTAAAATGAAATGAAAAGATATCCAGCATCACATGGGCAAAGTAATGCATGAGAACCCTAGAAACAATAAAAGCAGCACTAAAGTCTATTAAAAACTAAATCTATTTTTGTCAAAAGAGATGCATATTGAAGACATGCATAAAATGGATGAAAAATACAAACTATAACTAAGGCGCGATATAGGTCAGTTACACCATTACCAGAAGTGCTGCAGAAAATGTAATTAAACAAAATGTTTGTTTAATTATATCTTTTAATTTGCATCATGGAGACACGTGAACAATGACAACTCCTTTCATTGACTGAAGAGGCTGCACTAGTCTGCATTTCACATTGGACAAGCATGTTGAGGATCTAAATAGATAATGTGACATACCCTGATTAATTGATTGTTTAATTTCACTGTTTTTTCAGTTATACAACCTCCGTATATGATCTCATTCTGTGCCCTGAAAAACCAACAAGTGGCCCACATAAGACATTTATATAATTAATGATTTACAATGTTTTAAACAACACCCTGTTCCAGCCTCTGATGAAAAAAAATATTTTCATCATAACTGGATTGATCCAGTCACACATATGTTGCCTGCTTGGCAAGAGCAAAATGTTTTTAAAGTGAGTAACAACCATGAGCCTGTTACGTTCCTCTTACTTCATCTTAAACTGCTTCCAAGTTTTTGTTTTGTTCTTTTTCGCCAGCTCCATGAGAGTCAATCTTATGTATAATACACCAACTTTCCACCTCCTCACTAATGCTGCTCGCAGAAAGATATGCTTAAAAAATGTACTTTTTAATTGGTTGTATTAAAAGGTTCTGTTGTAGTAACTCAGAGTCAACATATTCAGAATTACAGAACCACCTCTAAACCCACAAACACCAGAAACTCAGTTCAGCTCTGACTTGATTTTCAGTTCAGTGTGTTGAGCCTAATTTCTGAAATAGAACCTTGGAGACAAGTTAACCCTAACTGCGGACATCCAGGGTAAGAAACAGGCAACAACAGCAACAGGCACATCAAGATATAAAACCCAAAGCTACAGACTATTACACCAATGGCTACAAAAGCAGAAGGATCACAAAAATACAAATACAAAATACTTTCATTAATCTCTAAAAGTAAACTCAGATTGTAGCAGTTGTCATAATTGTAATGTATTTGTATTAAACAGCACTACTTCTGGTGGAATTGAAATTTTATTACCAATTTAGCAGACAATATACTGGTTTGTTGTGGTGAAATGGGAACCAAAACAACCCTTACCTATGGTCATGAATTGTGGGTAGTGGTGATGGGTAGTGATTTGATCATTTGGTTCCTGTGTCATCCTCCTCCCCCTCCATTTTCCCTATTTAAAACTAAAAAGAATACTTTATTTCTCAATTTTCAAAGCGAAAACGGATGTTTTACCTGCTTCACTTTTCAGATAAATATCATTCAAGACCTTGAGCATTGCCATCTCAGTGCTGTGATTTTTTTTTCCAAAACGAGATTGAAATCTGTCTAAAAGACCGTTTACATTTAAGAAGCTGTTCAGTTGGATCAATGCAACTTTCTCAATAATTTTCCCAATAAATTTTAGAAACCGGCCTGTAATTGTTTAATTGTTTTATTTCTGAGGGCATTAAAGTCGTAAGATTTGGCTCATTACCCTGAGTGATTCAGGGACCGGCCATCAAAAATTGTGGGTAGTGACCAAAAGAGTTTCCTCCGGACTCTCCACTGTCAGGAGAGTCCCTGCTCCTTCAAGAGGAGCTAGTTAAGGTTTGGGCATGTAGAAACAGGAGAGGGTCATGAAGCAGACCCAGGACACACTAGAGACACTACTTGTGGACTTGGAATGCCTTGGAGTTTTAATTTAATGACAAGTTAATTAAGAAGCAAACGAAACCAGTCAGTGCCCTCTTACAGCTAACAGCTGAACATCAGGTTGAAATGAAGGCTCCAAAATAACGTCTGTGGCGGTGAAGCAACTGCAGCAAAACCTTACGCCGGTTAAAATGTTTTATGTTGACAGCATGGTCTCCATTAACCCTGACTGTGCTCTCATTAATGTTCATGTTCTTTTCAAGCTCATATCCCAGTGAGATAATGACTCATCTGAAGTGAGCAGGCAATTGTGGACCTTGACAGTACCAGTCTGTACAGCCTGTCTTTGATGTCTTTCAGTATTTGTGTCTTTCAGAAAGCTTTTGGTTGTGACACCTGTGAAAATGATTCCTGGAAACCAACTGTCCTTTTGTTCTTACTTTTTCCTTTGGGTCAAAAACCCAATAATGGAGCCTTGCAGCCACCTGCTGCTTTGCCATTACTCTTTGTCCGTCACTTGAGATAATAGCAGGTGGATAGTTAAAGGTAAGAGACAGTGTGACACAGGAGCCATTTACGTTGAAAATGTCTGTAAAAGACACCGCAGCTCCTATCTGAAACAGTTCTCTACAGTATATATAAAAACATAAGCTCAAATTCTTAACTTTAATTAGAGATGTTTATTTTATTTTTATTTTTTTTACACTGCTGTCAGTATTAATGAAAAAGTCCATATGCAGAATCAGGAAAATAAACATTGTGACCTTTTGAGCCAAATCATCCCAACTTCATTTGTTTGAGTGACACACTCCATTTTCTTTCATCCTCATTTGAAGACCAAAATGGAATTAACAGGTGAAATTGGTCAGTCTGGTCCTGACATTTAAGGTGCACCAACAAACTTTTTAATATTTAGTGTTGGATTCCTCCTTCTTTGGTTGAGCAGTCATTTGGAGTTTCTAATTAAATTATTTGAATGTAACTGCTTCAAAAATCAAGTGTTTATTCTTTCACAGTGACATGTCATTCAAGGGATGGAAATAAATAGATGTTCAGGTTTGCAAGTTTTGGGTGCAAATCTGATGAGAACGTCAGAGTTTTTGTGCATGTACATTTACATTTTCCTGACAGCCTCCTTAAATGGTTCTGACCCTTTGTGTGCACCCCTACAGTCTGGTTCATTTGACTACAGAGACTGTTCGTACTCGAGTACAGTACAGTGCTCTCTGGCACGGTTGGAAGAGGTGTGTCTTGGTACAGCATGGTTTCTGACGTGCCTTGGTACAACTCAGCTAGTGTGAGTGCTTCCTTCGACTGGGAAACACAATTTCTCTGACATTATCACTGGCTGTCCTATGTCAAACATTTAGAACTAGCTGAGCATATTATGACTGATTATTATTGGTTATTTATACATTGTTCTGCTTTTATTTAAATGTCCATCCATCCATCCATTTTCTATACCCGCTATTTCCTGTTCAGGGTCACGGGGGTCTGCTGGAGCCCATCCCAGCTCACATTGGGCGAAAGGCAGGGGTTTATTTAAATGTCATTCTACTGATATTATATAAACCTTCTAAATCAATTTGACTTTTGTATCTTTCCTGTCCATACTGGGGTCTTAATATAGTTTAAAAATCCACTAATACCCATGACACAACCAAGAAAACATATTGCTGTAAAAAGATTTACTGCAGTCACCATCTCATTGCAGTGAGACGTCTTCGTTAAAGTGTCCATGTGCAAGCAGCCTATGACGAAAGTACCAGTGTCATACAGTGACCACGTGGTAAGGGACTTGTGAAGATAAATATTTTAAAACTAAGATTAAAAACTCAGAATATTGAACCATTAGTCAAACAGCTTTTGGGAGAAAGCTGTTGATCAGTCTGGAGGTTCTGCCTTTGATGCTGCAGAAGCGTTTGCCTGATGACGGCAGTTCAAAGAATTTGTGGAGAGTGTGTGTAATTGCTGAGGTGTTCTTATTCCAGCTCAGTTCCTGTGAGACCTCCACAGCGAGGAATTTGATGCTCTCCACTTTCTCCTCTGGGCAGCCACCAACGCTGAGGGAAGCGCCCTCAGAACTTCAAGGTGTTCAGCTTCATCCCTGTACATTTATTAGTCATTTCCATGAATGAGTCTCACCATCATGGTGTCATCCGCAAACGTGATTATTAGGTTCCCTTATGTCGGGCTGCACAATCATGTTAGTGCAGTGCTGTTTGCGCTGCTGAGTACACACCCTTGAGCCCAACATGATGGTTTGGAGATGTTTTTCCCAACATGGACAGACTGACGTCCCTCAGAAAGTCAAAGATCCAGAGGCTATACTATTATCTATTCCAGCTCTCTTTAAATCAAACTTACATTATGAGGTCATTTTGTTATACTTAAACATACACATGAAAGATGTATATTTGCTTCTTATTGTAGTGAGCTGCTGATTACTGCAATGTTGTAATCTTTGTAACCATAAAGATTAATGCGTGAAAAAACTTAAATTGTGATGAATACATTTGAATGTTTTGGGGTTTCTTTATTAAAAACTACAACATTGGCACCAAGCACAACTAATTCTTTAGAGTAACTTACTATTCTGAAACGACAACTGAGTTTTATTGTTTTTATTTTTTAATCCAAAAGGGGAAAATATTAATTTAGTTACAGCATAAATCACCTTTACAGGTGTTTGTTATCTACAATATACATGCAGCAGTGTGCACAGGAGAATGTGATACACACTTTTAATTTGTCACAAGCATTTAATTTGTCAAAATAAACATGTAATATTTAATATCAAAAGGCATCCACAGACAAACTCGGCAGGCATTTTGTTCTCATATTTATTAATCCATCTTTGGTGACAAGACTTGCATGTAATTTCCGCCTCGCTGTAGTCCTGCGCTTCGTCAAATGCAATTAGCCGCGACCTACTTTATGTGAGCGAGAAATACTGTTCTTTAATTGCCTCACATCCTGGCGAGTAGCAACCGGGGTATGTTCCATATAATACTGCCAGTCAAGCTGCAGGAAAATAACATTAAAAATGTTAATGACGCGCGTTCAGGAACACTTATCAGGAGGTTAATGAATAATTACACACTTTCATCTGAAAAAAAATGAGAGAAGCTCCCATTTCAGTCACATTACAGTTAATCACTTGAAAATTTATGGGAGAACCATTAAGTGAGCAGATATGTGGCAAAAGCAAATAGATATAAAGTTGTCAGCTCAGCACTAATTTATGAATGACCAGCATGCCACTTTTTTACAAGAAACTGGAACTTTGGACTATACTGCATTTAAAAATTTAACGTGATACAAATTAAAGTTGTAAAAATTGCCTAAAAGCAATGTCTTGCATATTTAATGTCTTGTTAATGTTAATATGTTTTTCATTGCATAAGCAAACATATTGGCATTAAAAACCCTAACTTTCTATTTTTCTGGGCCATAAAGCTGAGGCTGACATTATGTTCATTAATTATTTAGAATGTTGCATTAATAATTTATTTCTTTGTCTGTGTCTATGTGTGACATAGTTATTTAGTTCTGTCAGGAATCAGGAATGAATCTGTTTGGGATAAAAATAATGAATAAAAAAAAAAACTTGATTCATGTGGCTTCAAATTAATAAAAAAAATTTAAAAATGTGATAAAAGATGAATGACTCTATAAAAATGATTATATTCTTTCCTGTGAGGAACATGAAGGTCTGGACAATTAATGCAATCGAGCCAATAACTATGAATATCTTTTAAGTCTGAACCTAATTGATGGGCTCCTGAGACTGCTGTCCCCAGTCACACAGCCAGTGTAGCTCATAAAAGTTTTATGTGAATGTCTGATAACAAGAGCAGCACAAGCAGCATATTTAGTAAGCCAATTAAAATCACTGTGTTGCAGATTGTGCTGTCTAATGTAAAACCATTTCTTAGTTTCCAGGCTAGGATGCCTTTTTTTCTCAAAAGTAATGTGCCACAGATTCACTGAAGTAAAGACTGTATTACAGGCCTTTTTGTTCCTAAGTACAGAGCTTAATAAATGTCTGCTGGTGTCCATCAATCGGAGAAGGGTTATCAGGCTATTTTCAAGCTAATTTGGAATTCATCATTCTACAGTGAAAGAATATTCAGAAGTGCAAAACATTTAAAACTGTTGCCAGTCTTCCCAGCAGTGGCTGTTCCAGCTGGGAGTTCTCACACCAGAATGCTGAGAGTGAAAGTAAGGTTTTCAAAGTTGCATCTGAGGAACAATGGGCCTCATGCAAGAACCACTCGTACGAACAGATTTGCTCTTAAGCGATGCATACAAGTGATCTAAGAGAACTTGCTGCATTCACCAATTTTCTTGTATTTTGAGTTTTCTTTCAGGTCCGAACAGAATTTAGAAGTGATCCAGACCTGTCATCTTATTATTTGATTCAAGGTTTCATGACTAACACTAATTATACCCCATAACTATTCTGACATTACTCTGTTTGACTTAAATTATGCACTAATTAAAGGTTATTTTGACATCGTGATAGCCAAGGACTGTGCTGCTGCAAATATGCAGCTTGCTAGAGCCACAACTCCAGAGAGGAGCACACTGATCAAACCTAATTCTACCACACGATCCGGTCTTCACCAACCTGGATTTTTGGCCATGGGGACCTTTCAGAGGGAAATTGGAGACAGATCGAGTGTGTCCCAGTCCTCTGAGACTTGTGCGCTCCCCTTGGTCATTAAAACTCTCATCAGTTTATCACCCATGTACATCAAATTCCCATACACCGCTGTTGAACATGTACAAATTAAGTTGGGTTTTCATGCCATGGCTGGACTGCCAAACAGACTGCACACACCTTCACCTGACGTGTTCCCTTTCCTCAACCACAAACAGTACCACTCCATCAACACCAAAATCATATCAGAGTCCAAATACAACCTTTTAAATGTCATTGCTTGATGGACGGGGAGAACGCAATTCTTTGTGCTGCAAAATAGCGCAGTTGGCATGCATCATGTGTAAGGCGTGAATGGAAATGTCTTGTCTTTTTGATAAGTGACTTGTCTGATTAATATTCACCATGCAAATTTCATCTCATTAGTTATCTAAAATTCAGTACTTTCTCCAGGTGATTGAGATCATGCTTTAGCCCCCTGGCTATCATCACCCTTAGTCAGCCCTGTAATGAGACAGGAATTCTTGTACAACGAGCGTCATACGTGCACCGATGTGTCTTGATACAGCAGGGGCCAAACTGCTCTATGGCCCAGGGAAGGTATGGCACAATAATATCACCATAAACGAGGGTCTCCCACTACCTGAACTAGATCAGAAGACACCCCTCACGGCATTTTTTTTCCCCCATTCCTTCACTTTAGTTTACACATTATTCCGAAGAGCGTTTGTTGAATCTGACATGGCATATTTGTAGAAGACCTTCATGCGAAAAAAGTGAGAGAAATCTCGAAAAAGAATACAAAAATGTTCTTGCATGAGGCACAATGTTCTTTGGAAGAAAAGACAAGAATGAAGTTGTTTGGCCTTGAAGTCCAGCACAGGTTCTGGAATCGAGTCCCATTGAGAAGGGCTGGACCTCATCCTACTCTGGAGTTGCCCAGGAGGAGAGGCATTAAGCCAGAGTTATTTTCTCTTGGAGTCTCGACTGGGGTTCTTGCAGACAGTTTCCATGCGCCTTCAGTTTGGAGAAGGAGTTCTGACTGTTGGGGGGTTTGTTCAAACAGCAGTTCAGAGTACCCGACCTTCTTGGGATCCAAGTGCTTCATTGTTCTGCTGGGGGACTTCAACCCCCACGTGGGCAAGACTCTGTTACCATGACTGGAAGAAACTGCCTCTCTTCTCAACTGAGTCGTGTTCTGTTGTTGGACTTTTGTGCTACCATGTTCAAACGTAGAGCAGAACTGTTAACTGGTCACTATACCTGGTGGTGAGTTGGATCATGTGGTGGGGAGGAGGATGGAGGAAAATGTCCAGGAAGACGAAGGTCTGGGCTTCTTTATGCAAGGTGCTGTCCCTGCAACCTGAATATGAAGTTAAAAAAGAAGAAAAAAAAGTGTATTGGACAGACCAAACATTCGTCACTAGATTAAGACCTGTAGAACAACTTTATTTAAAAAAAAAAAAAAAAATCATTGTGTTTGCTGAGAAACCATATTCATCTAATCATTGTTACTGAGAAAAGTCAGGCATTTTTGAAAATGTTAAAATTCTTAAACATGTTTGGTTTATCTATGAATGCCTCAATGCTAGATTTAGCTTCTAGCTAAATCTAGCATATTTACACAATGTCATGAATTTTCATTAATATGTGCTGTTCTCACCAAATAAATGTGTAGTTGCATTTGCAAAATAACAACTGTAAGACTTAGAAGGTGTAGAAAATAGTTCCTTTTGTTGAAATATTCTGCATATCCAGCCAAGTCTAAAAATACAGCCTACTGCTTACAAATGAACAAACAAGTAAAGCAAAATCAGCAACAAAGGATAAAACGATACTGACTTTACCAGCCATACATATCAAACGGTGAGCAAAGCTTTATAATTCAAAAGACAAATCCACACATGCACACTCGATAATATCTTTTAACTGATGTTTCCCTTTTCTATTAATCTGTTTCATCAGCTTACTAATTGCTCTCAGCGTGAATACAAAAATACAATTTGCACTTTCCGCTTAATCAATTCACAGCAGCAGCGTATGAAATACGAAGTATGCAGCATGAAAGTGAAATATTTGCAGGTTTTACCCGCATAAGAAATATATAGTTGGTCCATATTGAGGAACTTATTCCTAAATTCTGAAATAAAAATGATGAATGGTTGCAGCAATAAAACCAGAAAAGCAAAGTGAAAAACTACTGAAGAGCTACTAAACATTATTAGCTCCAGTTCTGAGGTTTATAAGTGAGAGTAAATAATAAAATAAAAAAAATAAAGAAAAACACAACAGGATGGATCAAAACCAAATGATTCAATCAGGAGTTAATACCTTCCTGACGAGTCTTAACTCTGTCTCTTCAACACACACACACCCTCACACACACTACTTCTCACAGGGCTGCCAGATAACCCTGCAGTGGTAATTGGTTCATGAAATGAGTGTCAAGTTCAAACCGAGGACACCTGAGCTCCTGCTTAGAAGCAGTTCAGTTCAATGGCGCACACATGTAAACATTAGTCAAGAGTATCTATGCAGATTTTCTAGAACTTATGCATTTCTAGGAAACTGAATGTGTTGCATAGACTCGTATTCTGTCAGTGGGTTCTAAGGGGTAACTCATACTCAGAGTCTGTTACTATTGTAACAGACTGACTGTGAACTTATTCCTTCATGAAACCAGTTCAATTTTAAAAGATAATCGATCATATACGTAACAATCATTTTAATGATCATATCACATTTGCATCAGTAAAGTATATTGAAGATCCGAATAGATACTTTAATGCAGTCAAACCAGACATGACGTATACTCTTGATGATTCCCTGATGAGTTTTTTTTTTTATCCCATTTAGTCTGCATGATATTATGTGTCAGTGCATCACAAATATGACCCACAGCATGTCCATAGTTCACACAAAATACATTATACATATATATTAGAAAGTGAAAGAAGCAGAACCGTGAGAAAAGTGGCCCAACTCATTATTTTTTGTTTAAACACACATTTATGTTTAGCCTTTTTTTTTTTTGCAGTTTCTACAAGGTTATTGGTATACAACATAATTTAAAAGTCTGTACTGGAGCAACTCCCAGCTACTCAGGTCCCTGTCAGCAAGCACAGCATACACTGGGTATATGACTTTTGGACTGGATGTGACTGTGGCAGCCCCTCACAGCCTCCTGGAGCCAGCAGGCTACTGCACAAAATACAGGGACAAAGACTGGTGATGCAGCATAGGTGTGTCCCTTTGTCCCTCATTGGTGCTTCTTCCTCGAGCCACTGCATCACAGCTGCGAAAAACCACACTTCCTCAACAGTTACATTTGATTTACCTGTCTGAACTATGTTCTATATTTCATCTTCCATCGTTTTAAAGGCTTTTTTTCATGCAAACAGATTTCATCTGCCACTATACTATATATTTAAATTGAGCATTTACTCTGCAATTTCTCCCTCATTAGTCGTCTTCCGTTTACAGCTGCAGCTGTCTTAACATTTCTGCAGAAAGTCAAGTGACTGCAATAAAAACTCTAATTCAGTGAAGAACAGTAGGAGGATCTCTTCCGTTTACTGGTGTTGCCATGGGGAATCATGTTATTGGAGATCCATGGATGATGATTTTTTTATAGTCACTGTAACTCAGTGTGAACATACTCGCAGTTCACTGAACCAGTGCTGAACACCCATTCTGAAACTAAAAACTCTGTTTCTTAACTCAGAGTTTGTCTACTCCAAGTTACTTTTTTGACTCAGAGTTTGTTGAACCTCCCAACTACTTTCCCATCAGTCAAAAAAGAAAAAAGAAAAAAAAAGCATGCTGACTCAGCCTACTAAACCTGAGAAAATGCATAATGGTGAGTGTGCAATTTTTTGCTATGCAGGTCCGTGTCAACCCCTCTCGGCAAAAACTAAACACTGTGCGTGGAGCTGTGTAAGTAGATATAGTACCAAACCATTGCTACCTAATTCTAGGCAAGTGGGGTCCAAGCACGCTGAATCAAACTGCTGGAAACTGAAAACGTCTGGTGGCTTCGTGGTGAGCAGATGATGCCAGTGGCGGTGGTTTAGCATTTCTGTCCCACGCGTGTCATCGAGTAGCAGTAAACTTGTTGGTTGCCGTGTGATTGATTATCCTTTGACAGACATAAAACAAAATGGAAAAAAAAAAAGAAATGCAATCCTCATACAAATGCAAGCCAATTAAAAGGCTTCCATCGAAGCAACTCATTTGTCAGGCTCTGTACTGGAGGATTTGTTTTGTTTTGTTTGGTTTTGTTTTAATCTTTCAAACAGCTCTGTGACTGAACAGTTATACACAAAGAATATCACATTTGTTTCAGTGGCCTCTTATCATCAGCATTTAGACATAACTGAAGAGAAATAAACAAAAGATGGACTGAAAAAGGCAAGAAATGAAAAGAAAAATAAAGAGATTAAAATACGACAGATGATGGAAGAAAAGAGCATAGGTGAAGAAAGAAAGAAAAAGGGGATATTGAGAGAAGGAGAAAATAAAGTGGAAAAAGTTTGCGGGGAAAAGGACCACAATATCAATATCTTATTTGACTGGATCTCATTAAACATGCTGGGTCTGTTGTTGCCATTGGTGACCAATGTATTTTGTTTGGGTGGACGTAACCAACTACCCGAAACCACAATAGTATGACTGGTAATAAAGTGTGGACTCTCAGAAGCCCAGAGGTCATGATGCCTCTTTGCTGTCAGTATCTGCTGAGATCACACCATCACAGCCCCTCTTCAAAAGAAACAAGTCATTGATTTTTAATAATATGCTTGAGGCCTTCCTTCAAGAAACTGGCAAACATAGGGTACGCTTCGTCAAAGATGCGAAGTGTAAAGCCTCAAGAAACCACAGGATGTAGCTCAGTCTCAAAACACCAGTGAAAACAGTCTGGTGTAATCCTCTCTTTCTGTGGTTTTATTGTTAAATTATGCAACATATATGTTCAGAATGTTTTTTCATTGTCATTTTTTTTAGGGTTTTCATCATCTTTCTGAGACCTGAAAAATAATCTCAAGCTTTGTCAATATCTGACATGTTATGAAAAAGGCTTCCCACTGGATAAACGCTTCCTGTTTCCAACAACTCCACCATTTTATTCGTGTACGGCACAATTTCAACATTTGACACAAGATCACACTTCAAGTTATGTGTCGACAAGTGGTGAAAATAAAGACCATATCAGAGCCATCAAATCAGTAAAAGCCAAAGAAAAAACTTTGGCAATTTGGCTAGCTGTGTCATATTGTTTTAGGTTTTCATGAAATTACACACAATGTATGAACTAGTGTTTTGATTTATTTTGGTTTAGTTTCTGGGTTTCTCTATATTCTACTCTATGAAGGAGGAAAGATGGCTGCCAACGATGGCTACTGGTTAGTCATGCTGTACTTGTTAGCTTCTTCAATTAAATGAAAGGAATTTGACATTGAAACACCTTGTGAAGTTTTTTTTAATTTTACAAGAAAGTGAATCTTTAACATACAGGATCATTTTTGACATTTTGAGTTTATTATGTCCTCGCACAGACATGCTGGACCATGTTTTTCCAACTGACTTTTTAACGAAAAACAAAATTTAACTCAAACCCGGCCACAAGGGGGTAGTAAGTCCACAGAATACAATTCCAAGTTTTTCGATATGAACACTTCTCAGTGTCACAGTACAGGGTTCTTTTCATCATTTGTGTTTGGCCACCAGTAATACTGGATCACCTGGAATCTCAGCAAGACAAATTATTTTTCACTCTCATATAATCAACTGAAGAAATGGCGCTCAAGAAGTTGGCAGGAGACATGGAAGAAATGGAAAAAGTCACTAAATCTTATGTGAGAGCAAGGTAAGCAAGGAAGTAAGCAAGGCGGCCCAACAAATGGGCCTAGTACTGGAATTAACTGAGGAAGTGCAGCAGCTGAAGACTGTGATCAAAGACAAAGATAAGAAGATTGAAGAGCTTGAAAGAAGAAGGGTGGATGATGAGGAGAAACATTCAAGAATAAATGATATGTTGAAATCCTGCCTTGAGACAACCCATCTATGCAAGGATTACTGCAGGTGACAAAGAAGGCGAGGATGCACCAAGCGGTGAATTACACACACACACACACACACACACACACGCGCGCGCACTTGAACAAGTCATCCACTTCTTTAACAGCAAACACACAAGATGTCACACCTTACCACAAAAACAAAGTAAGAGGCCAACCATTATAACCCGCTTTGTCAGGATAAAATTAACAAAAATGAAATACTTCATAAAAAAAAAAAAAAAAAAGAAAACAAACTGAAGGGGACAGGAGTGTATGTAAATGAGCATCTCATGGGGAGAAATGCAGATGCATGAGAAGCCAGAATCACGAAGAAGGAGAAGGAAATTCAAAACAATAAACTGTAAAGTGATAAGACTGAAGGGAACACCTAAAAATAAAAATAAAAAAACGCTAAAGTTACAGCCTTGATCAGTAGAAATAAAGATGATCATGATGGAGAAGGGGAATAATGCGAAAAGTTTTTTTTTCTTTTGCTGGGAAAGTAAAATCATATATTTTTTCAGTAGGCTATGTGATAACTTTATTTCAATAGCGTTTGTGAATACACAGATTTCAAAGTTTTTGATTTTCAAGAGCACAAACAATATGAGTCACAAAATGACATTGATCCAGAGCTTCTGCCAAAATATTAATATAAACTGTGAATATCTTTCTGAAGACAAGTTCCATTCTGGCTTGAATGGCTTTTCAATGATCCACTTTAATAGAAGTCTTTATACTTATTTCTGTAAAGTAAAAGGTTTTCTTCAAATATTTCAACAAAAAAAAATAGTGTAATTGCAATATCAGAGACTAGGTTGAGTGATGATAAAGATTTTCAGGGTGGATTAGAGGGCTGTGAAATGTTTGTGCAAAACAAGATTAACAAAAGAGAAAGAGGTGTTGCCTTGTTTGTGATATCTGATCTTACACGCACGATTATTGGTAATATGACAACTGTTATTGAAGGAATGCATAATCATCAAAATTAATAGCAAAAGATCAAAAGAAATTATTAATAATTTGCAGTGATACAACACCGGGGTCCTGTACTGATCAATTTGATAAGAAGCTTTCTGAGTTATATGACAAACAGTGACATGACAGCACGTGAAGACCAGGAGGTGGGCCCACATTGCACTAGTTTTAGAATCACTGCATTGGATCCCCGTGTGTTTCAGGATTGATTTTAAGGTTCTTTTAATGGTTCATAAATGTCTTAATGGTCTTGGGCCTTCTTATCTTTCAGATCTGCTTTTACCTTACAAACCCTCGCGGACCATGAGATCCTCCAGCATGGGTCTCATCATTCGGAGAGTCAGGACATGTAGGCACGTGGAGGCTTCTTTTCACTATTATGGCCCCCGCCTTTGGAACAACCTGCCGGAGGACCTCAGGGCTGCAGAGAATGTTCATGTTTTTAAGAACAGGCTCAAGACCCACCTTTTTAGTCTGGCTTTTACTTAATATTTATTCATTTAGTTGTTTTAGCATTGTATTATTTCCAGTGTTCCTCAGAAGGAGTCCTCTGTGCCGGGGGTCCTGTCGGCCATGGCCATTTGGTGCTGTCCCTGGTACTGGCCTCTGGGTGGTGAGTCTGTCCTTGGCTATGTGCTTTGCATTGGTGCCCTGTGGCCTGGTGGACTCCTGGTGCAGATGACTCCTGTGTTAGTGTTTCCTCCCCTGGCTTCTCTGTGCTCAGCCATACAAACATTTGTGTGTGTATGTGTGTGTGGTGATGGGGCATGCGTGTGTGTGTGTGGTGATAAGGTGTATGGGGGAGGGGGTAGTGGGACATTCCTTTTTAAATTTGTAAAGCACCTTGTGTTGCATTTTTTTGTAGGAAAAGTGCTATATAAATAAACTTTTGATTGATTAATTGATGACAAGATGATTTTTGTTTGTGGGGACTTTAACATTGATTTATTGAAATCAAATGATCATGCTAACTGCAGAATTTGTTGACGCAATGTTCAGTTTGAGTTTTCATCCATTAGTTTTAAAACAGTACAGTAACAGGACAGTAAAACATCGATAACATTTTTTGTAAATAGAATCAATGGGATTATAAAAAGTGCTCTATAGTGAGAGATGTAAGTGATCATTTACCAGTTTTTGCTGTACTAGAAACAAAGATAAATCATAAGTTAAAATAGGCAGAAAAAGGCAGAAAAAAAAAACCCAGAGGCAGTTAGGGCTTTTAAAACATTGTCCACTCCAGGAACTTGGGCAGAAGTTCATGAAACAGGGGAAACCATGGTTAACAAATGATTTGGGGAAAAAAAAGCCTGCAAAAAGAGAAATGGGTTATATAGAGAATTAATTTAATGCCAAACAAAAGAGGATAAGTATAAGCAATTCAAAAGCAGGTTGACATCTATTATGAGAAGGCAAAAAAAGAGGGAGAATATCACAATCATTTGCTGCAAAGACAAAAAAACACCAAGGCTACCTGGAGTGTTCTCAATGAGCTGATTAATAATAGTTATATAAAGATAAGGATTTTCAAACATATATTACAAAAACGCTCTGTTACCCCAATTTGTTAAAATAGTGGAAAAAATCTTTGTCGAAAGATTTGATGCTTTTGTAGAGAAATATGGGTTATTAAATGTTCAGCAGTATGGATTTTGGAGCAATTGATCAACATCTTCAGCAGTGATGGAATTTGTAGAAAATATAGCAACAGCAAAAAAAAATGCTGTCAGGAGAATGTTAGGAGCAGAATATGCTGCCAGAAGCGATCAATTGTGTCTTTATGTAACTCAATAAACACACTTGCCCCTGTAAAAAGCTGAACAATATGTAATAGGATGTATTACACAGTATTGGTTAAAAGTTTTTTTTCAGCAATAGGTTTCAGTATGTAAAAATGGGTAATTCTGAATCCCATCTGAAAAGAGTAAGCTGTGGGGTTCCACAAGGCTCAGTATTCGGACCTAAGCTATTTTTACTTTATCTAAATATTTGCACACAGTCTCAAATATGTTAAAATGTGTTATATTTGCACTCATTTATTATGTTCAGGGGATAGCATGAATCAATTATTAAAAACCGTGGAAGGGGTATTGATCAAGGTTAAAAACATGTGAGTGGGTGCTCACTGTCCAGCCTAGGTTTGGAGCCATTTGCAGTTGGGCTTTCTTGGGTGGCCCCGTCTCTCTGGGTGAGAGGGATCTTTTCTGTCCAGGTGGCGTGGCCCCGGAGGACTGTCCTGCTATCGGCCCACACTGGGTGGCTGGCGCACAACGGGGGCCTGGCCTGTCACTCTCATTCTGCTCATTCCACAGTTGGGATAGTGACAAATAATTGCAGTGGTCTTGGTTCAGTTTCAGAGACTTGTTGATGGTTGCTGTTTTTGTCTCTGCCTGGGTTTGTTTTGTGCTTGTCTTTTGATTTTATCTTTCTTTCAGAGACTCCCAATGGTCTTGCTGTGTGGCTGTTGTGTGTTTTCTTGTCCTTCACAGATGCAGCAGTTGTTTGTCTCTCCTCCTTCTTTTATTTTTTTTCTCTCTCTCTCTCTCTCTCTCTCCCTTTCCTGTTTTTCTCCCTCTGGCCCCCTCTATTCAAAACAAAAAAAAACATACAAAGAAACAAAAACTTCATACAATGGTGAGAAAACTGGCTCTGTGGGCTTCTTGTCTTGCTGTTAAAGTATATGTATATTATTATTAACATTGTTATTATCATCATTATTATTATTTTGTAATTATATTTATAATTTTGTCTAGTTTGCTTGTACGAGCTGATTCCAGGCTGTAAGTATTGAACAGGCTCAGACAAGCAATATGCTTCAGCCTAAAATTCCCTTTTGTTGTTGTTGTGTGTATAAATACATGTATGAGAATTTTAATAAGTGAATAAACAAATTGAATAAACAAATATTAATGTTGCTTTTCTTATGTTATCCTCATTAAACCTCTGTTCTTCAGTTTAATTTTATTTTTGTCTTTGAAAGTGTTATTACTTGTTTGTTGGTTTTCACTTATTTTCCATTGTTTTCTTCTGTCCTTTTTTTTCCCTTTTTTTGTGTCTGCATATGCTGTGGTTTAGTGTCAAGACTGACAAAGAAAACCTTTAACTTTTATATGCACTTTGATCTTGCAGCGATTTCCTAGTGCAAAGGTGAGAGGGTGGGTGAAAGTGTACTTCAGCCCTCTTGACAGTCTAACAAACTTTATTTGAACATGATTCGCCGGGTCAACGTGGTCAACCCCTGTCCCGGGTGGTCCCCCGGAGATCGCTGGCACACCAATGAGGCCGCTCAAGACAGCGGCAGCATCGCCAGAGAGCACCGTTGCCAGCCTCCGCGGACGCCCGCACCTGCTGCTGCATGGTTGGAACAAAAACCTGCAGCCACACCAGCCCCTTCACGGATCAATTTGATGCCCCTGATGTACACACGTCTTAGGATCATGACTTGTGTGGGGCAGAAATAACCAAACAAAGCACAACGAGGGCGTCCGCGGAGGCGGCAACGGTGCTCTCTGGCAATGCTGCCACTGTCTTGGGCGGCCTCCCCAGGTGTCCACCCGGGACGGGGGTTTAACCAGGCATCGACCCGGCGGACCCCCAACCTGGAATGATCGCTAGGCGAAGAAGTGTGTACATGGACGCGATGATGTCAGTGATGTAGGTTTCTGGAGCTCCTCTGCTCTATCACCACTCCTCAGCTCGCTGACAGCCATGACTTGCTTGTTAGAAAGACGTCGTTCTCAAACATGTCTGACCAATGGGGAAGCATCCTCCCACCACGGGATGTTTGTGTAAAAAAAAAAAAAAAAAAAGAAAAGAAAAAACTTTTTTCACCTCAATTGAAAAAAAATTAATTTGTAAACATATATATATATATATATATATATATATATATGTGTGTGTGTGTGTTTTAATTTTGCATTTGAATAGTCTTTTTCTTTGAAAATATTACTTTCTTGATTGAAGATAGCGCTGTTTGAATGGTTTAATATGATTGGATCGTGAGTAAATCAGTTCCCACGTGGGATGTGTTCTTTTGATTGGCTGAAACGAGGATATCTGTTTGGTTGCAGATCATTCCTGTTGGAAAAAATGCATTTGTGAGTTGGAGCCACGCAGCAGAGTCTCAAAATTCACTCGCAAATGCAGCAAAGTCCACAGACCAGAAGCCATTTGTAAATCGAGTTATATTTGTGTGTGCATCAGAAATACATGTGTGAATGTCGTCATGTGCATTTGCAAATCTTCTCGTGCATTTGTGAATCTTGGCCTGTGCATCTACAAATCATCTTGCGCATTTGCGAATCTTGTAGTGCATTTGCAAATCATGTCATGTGCATTTACGAATCTTGTCCTGTGCATTTACGCGTCGTGCTTTGCATTTGTGCTTGTTGAGACTGTTCTAACTCCATACTCATGCAGATACACTCTTTGTGTGTTGCAGTTTTAAAGTGATGCATAAATGAAATAGAAACTGGAACCACAATGTTTGGAAAAGAGGTGGTATTTTAAAGTCAATGAACCCACAGTCTGTTTGTTAAATGTGTTTATTTAGAACGTCATAAATCAGAATACAGCCAATGATTCAGAAAGGAAAATAGTACTGCCAATATCTGTGAGGGAATAATATATGTAGCAAATCATGAACTCTGTTAGGCTCAACAAAGATAAAAACACACCTGCTGCTGTTCAGGAAACAAAAAAGAGCAATTTTTTCAATGAGACAAAAGTCGAAGGAAATCCAATCGAAAAGACCCAAAGCAATAAAGTAATAGACAGTTTCAAATCCCCTGTTTTCCAGAACTTTCTGTGTGGTAGTTTTAGCTCTGGACAAAGAAACAGATCAAAGATTAAAATGTGAAAAAAAAAACTACTTTTACATTTAGCTTTTTTAAAAATACCAGGTCAGCTATCAGAGATCATAGACTGCAGCTTCCCTCAATCAAAGAACCAGTTCAAACCAGAACAGACATCTTTCTCTCCTCTCTGAGTACAAGCAACAGTTTCCCTCTGACATTCAAACACTAACGCTGTTTTCCACCACCGCTGGGTCCAGGTACGTGTACGGCAACGCCATGTTCTTGTTCCTGTTTTGGATATCTGTGCTGAGATCCTTCAGCTGTTGTTGGAAGAGTCGTATCTGCTGCTGAGGAAACTCCTCAGTGAAGTGCTTCTTTGGGTAGTCGCCAAGAAAGATCTGCCGAGAGGAAAGACATGTTTAGTTTGTCTTCCACATCAGGACAGGATCTGGAAGGACCTCTTGTCCCTCTCTCTTGTCCATCAGTAGGAAACTGCTAATGTTGTTTTCGACCAAATCGGTGACATAGACCCCTCCTTGAACCGCCACCTTATTATGGTGGAGGGGTTTGAGTATCCGAATGATCCTAGGAGCTATGTTGTCCTGGGCTTAATGCCCCTGGTAGGGTCTCCCAAGGCAAACAGGTCCTAGGTGACGGATCAGACTAAGAGTGGTTCAGAAACCCCTTATGACAGAAGTAACAGCGAAGTTGCGTACGTCGCCAGCAGGCGAGTGGCTGGTGGCTGGGTCTTTGCCCATAGGACCCGGCCGGGCTCAGCCCGAACGAACAACGTGGGCACCTCTTCAAGTGGGCTCACAACCTGCATTAAGGGCCATAAGGGGCCGGTACTATGCGATTTGGGTGGCAACTGTGGGCGGGGGCCCCGACAACCCAATCCCACGAGAACAATTCTGGCTATGGGGACATGGAATGTCACCTCGGTGGGGGTGGGGGGGTGGGGGGGGGTGGGGGGGGGGGTGAGCTTGTGTGGGAGGTGGAGTGATACCAGCTAGAAATAGTATGGCTCACCTCCACACACAGTCTGGACTCTGGAACCCAACTCCTTGAAAAAGGCTGGACTCTCTACTACTCTGGAGTTGCCCGCGGTAAGAGGTGGCAGGCTGGTGTGGGCTTGCTTATAGCTCCCCAGCTCAGCCGCCATGTGTCGGAGTTCTCCCCGCGAAATGAGAGGGTTGTGTCCCTCCGCCTTCAGATGGGGGGTAGGTCTCTCACTGTTGTTTCAGCTTATGGGCCGAACAGCAGTGCAGAGTATCCGGCCTTCTTGGAAACCCTGGAAGGAGTACTGGAAGGTGCACCAACTGAGGACTCCATAGTTCTGTTGGGAGACTTCAACGCCCACATGGGCAATGACAGTGTGACCTGGAGGGGTGTGATTGGGAGGAACGGCCTCCCCAGTCTGAACCCGAGTGGTGGTGGACTTCTGTGCTAGCCACAGCTTGTCCATAACGAACACCATGTTCAAGCATAAGGGTGTCTATCAGTGCACGTGGCACCAGGACACCCTAGGTTGGAGGTCAATGATCGACTTTGTGGTTGTGTCATCTGACCTCCGGCCACATGTCTTGGACACTCAGGTGAAGCGAGGTGCTGAGCTGTCAACCGATCACCACCTGGTGGTGAGTTGGATCCACTGGTGGGGGAGGAAGGCGGACAGACTTGGCAGACCCAAGCCTATCGTGAGGGTCTGCTGGGAACGCCTGGTGGAATCCCTTGTCAGGGAGGTCTTCAACTCCCACCTCTGGGAGAGCTTTGACCAGATCCCAAAGGAAGTTGGAGATATTGAGTCAGAGTGGAACATGTTCTCCACTTCTATTGTGGATGCGGCTGTTCAAAGCTGTGGCCATAAGGTCTCTGGTGCCTGTCGCAGCGGCAATCCCCGAACCTGGTGGTGAATGCCAGAAGTAAGGGATGCTGTCAAGCTGAAGAAGGAGTGCTATCGAGCCTGGATGGTTCGGGGGACTCCTGTGGCAGCTGAAGGGCACCGATAGGCCAAGTGGACTGCAGCTCGAGCAGTTGCAGAAGCAAAAACTCGGGTCTGGGAAATGTTCGGGGAGGCCATGGAGGAGCACTGCTGGTCGGCCTCGAAGAAATTCTGGCAAACCGCCCAGCGCCTCAGGAGGGGGAAGCAGTGCCCCGCCAACACTGTTTACAGTAGAGGTGGGGAACTGTTGACCTCGACTGGGGATATTGTTGGGCGCTAGAAGGAATACTTCAAGGATCTCCTAAATCCCATTGACACGCCTTCCCTGGAGGAAGTAGAGGCTGAGGACTCAGAGGTTGACTCATTCATCACCCAAGCTGAAGTCACTGAGGTAGTTCAGAAGCTGCCTAGTGGCAAGGCTCCAGGGGTGGATGAGATCCGCCCCGAGTACCTCAAATCTTTGGATGTTGTGGGGCTGTCTTGGCTGTCACTTCTCTGCAACATTGCGTGGCAGTCGGGGACAGTGCCTCTGGAATGGCAGACTGGGGTGGTGGTCCCTCTCTTTAAAAAGGGGGACCAGAGGGTGTGTTCCAACTATCGAGGGATCTCACTCCTCAGCCTCCCGGGGAAAGTCTATCCCAGGGTACTGGAGAGGAGAGTCCAGCCGATAGTCGAACCTCAGATCCAGGAGGAACAATGCGGTTTTCGTCCTGGCCGTGGAACACTGGACCAGCTCTATACCCTCCACAGGGTGCTTG
>JBAMYA010094430.1:0-21312 GCA_037176975.1 Arrhamphus sclerolepis | reverse complement strand
ACCTATGATGGATAAGATGGACCAAAGCCTGAAAGATTCATGTCCATAGGTGAGGTCAGTCTGACTTACAGCCTACCCTGTGTGTGTGTGTGTGTATATGTTGTCTGTGTGTGTATATGTATATATGTTATGTGTGTGTATATGTAAATTTTCCCTCCACAGTGCACATGTTTAGAAGACGTGCACAGAAAGTTAAGATGACAGCTTGTTTTTAAAATGAAAAGGAGAAGAATTGATTGGCCTGGATATTAGACCTCCTCGATTTGTTTCCTTATACTGCTCAAAGTCCCTTATTAGACTGATTAATTATTCCAGCTGGCATTCTGCGAATTAAACTTGAATGTGTGCATGCCTGTGAAAGGCTCTACTTTCTTTGAGTTCATCATTTTGCGTTATCTGAAGCGTGCTCTTCAAATCATTGTGCTGATTTCTCAGTGCAGTAAATATAAAGTCTGCAGTTCAAAGACGTAAAGCACGTGCTGATCAAAAGATCTTATTTTCTCCCTTCAGTCTTTGACCTTCTGACTCTCCTCTTGGTCCTGCAGGTTTAAAAGCTGGACGTTTCATTTCATATAACAAATCGAAGTATTCACGTTTTAGCATCTGTTTTGTATTGCTTCCCTGGTGCCAGATGTGTAGAAATGAAACATGCAAAGCATTTTTGGATGCAGTGCTATGAAATCTAGCTCCAGGCTTTCTGGTGCTGTTGTTGATGTCCACTTTGGGTATTAATCTCATGCTTTTAGGTCTTTTTTTTTTGTTTGTTTGTTTCCTCAAAGAGATGTTTATTATAAATTGGTCAGGGTTTGACTTAAAATTAAAACAGATAACTGGATAGTGTGACTATGCGTACTGCTTTTATTCCTTTTTTACAAGACTATTTGTGAATAATCCTCTCAAGGTAGCTATAAATGTGGAAGAAAGAATAAGCATCGGCCTCGCAGCTTTCTCAACAGTGTGTTTTCAGCTCTTACGTTTGCCTCTGATGTCTCTGAGCTTTTTACAAATTACTAGCTTCAGTAAGAGGTTTCTTTTCAAAGGGGAAAATTGTAAAGGTGGAAAAACCAAATAAAAACAATCTGTGTGAGAACACAGTCTGAAGTGATTACTAATTCCAAAACGCAGACAGAAACAAACCCTGCCACTTAGTTTGGCATCCTCCACATCTGCAAACATGGAAGTCTGTGAGATCACAGAACCTTGATCAGGGTCAAATTATCCAATACGTGCAGCAGTTGTTGGTATGAAGCTTTAACAACAACTACAAAGAAGACAACGTCCGTTTGCGTGGTCTGCAAAAAACAGAGTTGTGAAACTATGAAAGTGAAAAGGAGCTGGGGACTGACTACCCAAAATAAACATGTCACAGACATCTCATTTAACACAACATCCGCTAAATTACGGGTGTCCAGTTCAATCTGGACCATTTCATCACCATGGTGGTGATTTTTTTAATGTAAAAAAGTAAATTTTACTGTGAGATTTCAAATTATGTAAAATTGAGACCTTTTTCAACAAGCAAGATATTTTTTATCTTACTTAAATCAGAAATCTTTGTTATTTAAAAATAAAAAAGAGTGACTTTTTGTTGGAAAGTCTTTTGCAAACGTTTGATAAATCGTGACTTCTTGACAAAAACCAGCTGCTCAGCGTCTCCTGGCCGCTGTTATTCCACTTCCTGATGCCAGAACTGAATCACACGGTCTGTCACATCTAAACATACAAATATCAGGTACTGCCAAATAATATCGCAAAGTACATTTAAACCCAGAAACATAATTAAGTACTTTTAAATCCTTCATCCTCATCAGAAGCCAGGCATTTTAATGCTTGAACAGGTGATTTTGAGCCTCAATGCTGCATGAATTTAAAAACACAGTTATGAAAACAAGAGCGGAGTTTAAAAAGTTCTGGGTAGGAAGCAAATCCATGTCTTCTTCCACACCCTCCAACATCCAAATTTGTCAAACTGTCATCGTGAGAGTTTGATTAAATGCCCCGAGACTGTTCTTTTATAATTATTGTCATAAATATTGCAGTTCTTTCAGTTTCCAGGGACAAAGAAATGTATCTAAAGAGTTTGGGGATAGTTTCACAAACTGCCATGAAATCATTTTTCATTTCTTCTGGGATTATTGATGCATTAGTTAGACTATATTGTCTAAACATAATACAGATGTAATATTGCATGCATCTGCATACATATTACATATTGCACAGTATTTTATATGTAATACAGATGTGTGCTTTTAGCGCCTCAGTCCAGGTAAGTGGTCCTCTCTTAACCCGGGATGACACTGGCTGCACAACAGCTGTCAGAAAGCAGCGAGTCTATACATTATTGATGGTTCCTCCAGACGTGGCACATTTCACAACTATCCCAGAAGCGACTTCTAAAAATATGTGCCTGCTCCAGTTTCGACTGCAACCATGTCGATCCTGCATAGACTAAATGAGTCAAGCAAGGGAACGCTGTACAGAACCCACTCAGCTATCAAAATAAAACAGCGTGTGCATAACATTTGACTGGATCACATCGCAACAACTATGTGACAGTCTGCGTGAAATGAGTCCAGATATCAGCTGGTCAGAGGATTTTACATAGATAAAACATTTGTATGATCAGAAAACCAGCCAGGTAATGAAAGAACTTTTCTCAGTGACAGTGTTGCTTCCATCAGAAACAGGCTTCATTTAGATTCTCCGTCCAGTGTCTTTTGTTAATTTATATGAGTGGTGGTGGTTTCAATTCTACAGATGTCATGATGGAAGCACCGTCTCGTTGTCCTGCAATTAGTGAATCATGTTTTTATGTCGGCATCTCACCCTGCTTTTGAGCACTTACACAATGGAATACTGATGATATACTGATCTAGAATGTGAGATATGAGCCTTACGGGTGAAATATGCTTCTATGTCCAACCGACAGCGTAGAAACACAGTCGCTTGATGTGCATCTCCGTAGAAATGTGCAAACGTGATTGGTCCACTTCCTTCTGCATTTCCAGCCAAACATTTCTGCTTTAAATTCATGTCACCGTTTTTCACACAGCAGGATGTCGAGCTGTTTCCTCTGACACATGTAGCGCACGTCTCTTCCCAGTCTCACAATAAGATGTTGAAAAGGCTGCGAGAAAGTTGAAGGAAAGAGTGATGATAGACTCATAGCGTGCGTTGTCGAGACATTTTAAGTACCAGTCTGCTCAGAAATGAAATGGAACTGGTCCTCTGTCCAATTCCACTTGAAAACTTCAAAAATGTCAAACTATTACTGTCACAAGGTCTACTTTCAATGTCCCACCTATGATTTAGGTGTATCTGTAAACCTTCACAACAATGGCTGTCAGTTTATGGTGGACTGTTCCTATATCTCTCATCTCTCCAGATCTGTTTGTGCTTCTACAGGATGTCAGTTTGACATCATAATCATCTCTATCATCATCCTCAGTCGGATGTCAACAGGATCCACACCTTATTACACACAAATGTGCGTGCTGGCTTGTGTGTATTGGATGTTGCTGATGTCAGAACAATAACTTAGTCCCTACTGGTCTAATGGCTCATCAATTAAGACCTGGCTTCCAGACGTGACCGGATTTTAGCTTGTTTGCACATTCACACACACACACACACACACACACACACACACACACACACACACACACACACACACACACACACACACACACACACAGTTCAAGGTTAACTTCACTAAAGAGTGCATGCGTGGGTTTGCATGCAAGAAGCAAATTGGTTTCCTTTGACATGTGAGTAAAAATACCTGCATAATATAATGCCTGCATAACTATTATCCCCCCCCAAAATCCTGTTTTTAAACAATAATAATCATTATTTGGGACTTTTAACGTTTGTCACGTTTTTGGTTATAGTGTCATCAGTGCAAGATGTTACATCTGGCAGTTAATGATCTACAATACACTTGATTAGCAAATAGTAACTGAATATGTGCAATAAACAAGTAAAAATTATTCATAGACGCAGGTTTTAAAGATTGACTCGACCCCTAATAAACAAAATTGCTTTAATTGCTGCATTTATCTGCAGTCTTATATAAAAGTAAAACAGGGGTATTTCTTTCTCGTGTCTGAAGTCTTTCACATTCCCATTTGGCGTCTTTATGAGGTCTTAGCCTCTTCCTGACAGGGTCTTACTGTGAGATTTGAGGTCTTAAACCCTCACAAGGCGCTAACCCTAACCGCCTCTGCCTCAGCCCTGGGTCATTTTGTCGTCTGCCCTTAATGCCTCGCAAAGGTTAAAGCGTTTTGGTATCAAAATTAACTTTCTCTTACAATACAGATTGTCTCCAGATGCTTTACAGAGACCCAGACCAGGACCCCTGAGCAAAAGAAACAATGTCAAGTCAAAGACTTCCTGCGGGAGAAAAGCCTTAAATTCAATCAGTGACGAGGGGAAAAACTCACAGTTAGAGATTTGAAAACCAACAGCAGGATTTTACAACCTATTCTGACAGACAGGAAGTCAGTGGTTGTACTGAAGACAAAAGCATGGACATGTTTTTCTAAGTCCTGCTGAGACATCAGTCCTTTAATGCTTCACATGTTATTTCGGTGATATCAGGTTGACTTATTACTGTCTCTTTGCGACTTTTAAAATCCAGGTCTGAGTCCAGATCCACACCCAGATTTCTGGTCTGGCTCTTGATTTTTAGCTTCCCCCACTGGAAGCTAAGCGCTGACTTTTAATCTTTCTTCCTTGGCTCCAAACACTTTTTTTTTTTTCTTCATTTAACTGAAGAAAATCCTGGTCCATCCACACAACACTGCATTTAATCAGTGTTTGAATTGGATCATAGTCTCCTGGTGAGATGGTTATATAGATGAGTGTGTCATCTGCATAGTTATGGTAACATTCTGCTCTTTTTCTGAATATGAGAGTGGGAGCACATAGATGTTGAACAACAAAGGCCCTAAAATGGAACCTTGGGGCACTCCACACACTATTTTTGTTAACTCAGATTTGTAGTTACCTAAAGAAACAAAATGGTTGCTGTCTTTTAGTCCGGACTCAAACCAGGTAAATGCTATACCGGAAAGTCCCACCCAGTTTTTCAACTGGTCTAGCAAGATGTTATGGTTGAATGTGTCGAATGCAGCACTGACATCCAGTAAGACCAAGACTGAAATGTTGGAGAGAAAATCCATGTGCTTTGTTGTTATTCTTGGACTTTTTACCACTGCAGTCTCTGAAGCGTTACCTTTGCTACGTTAGCATGCTTTTGCCTGTGGAACTTTCTGTGGCATGCCACATTCTTGCCTGTTTATAATGTTCATGTAGATCCTCTGTGTTGGAATTTGAATTGTGTGTCATTTAAGTGGAATTGGCTGTCCTCAGCTTACAGTTGACCTTTGCCCTGCTAGTTTGCTATGCTGCTTGTGTTCATTGTATCATTTGTGTGATTAAAAAAGGGCTTTAATAATTTCTGTGTCATCTTGCCTCAGTACCAAGAGCGCTATGATTCACCTAATTTATGCTTCCATCCATCCATCCATCCATCCATCCATCCATCCATTCATTCATTCACTGGGCAGGAGCCTGAACATAAATTCCCAGACCTCTTGCCACCTACTTTTTTCTGGACACAGATGCACTACAAAGAAAACAAAGAGATATCATCACTCCAGTCTCTTCAACGGGACATGTTGATGTGGGGGAGCAGTACTCCCTCCCACATGACTGAGCTCCTCATTTTATCTCTTTAAAAAAAGCTAAATTCAGCAGCTGGTATTCGTGACCTCATTCTCTGGGTCGTTACCCGCAGCTCATGACCGTTGGTGAAGGCTGGTATTTTGATCAACTGTTAAATGTGAGCTTTGCTTTTCAGTTGAGCTCTCTCTTCACCATGACAAACCAGTTCTGCATCCAAGACTCTGGGATCATGGAAGTCCTTCACTTGAGGCAGCAACTCGCTCCCAACCTGCTTGAAAGCATTAAAGTTATTGCTAAAAGACATCTTTACGTTATTCATTGCCCATTTAACAGACCTACAATGTGGGGTTCAGTGATTTGCTAAAAGAAACAGTACTACTTTAAGTGTGTGTGCTTGTAATTTTCCCTGAACATTTACTTACCTGTGGTGATACAAATAACTTTTAGTTGTTACACTTTCAGCATTCAGCCTGCTGAACACATGTGTTTTCCTAAATGCTTCGCCTGTGGTGATGCTTTATGTGGTTGTTTGCTTTTTCTAAATTTGCAGAGGATTGAGCTCCAAGAGTGACTGCAGTTTCTGTTTCATTATTGCTTTTTTTCTGTTTGTGTTTTTCACTTTGAAATAACAGCTAGGTGAGAAAAAAAGTAAGCTCTTAACTCCCCGGGTGGTTCTCTATTGATATGGTTCTCGATAGCATGTGTCATTTCTATCAACAGCAACAGCAACTGTCATATTTGTTTGACCGCACTGAAGTAGAAGTCGTTTGAGGCAGCTATCGCAGCTGTGTTAGTGGTGACATCTTGGTACTGACTACTGTCACTTTCCTCCACCGTTGCTGATTTATTCTTGTTGTGCTGCCAATGTGATGCCAACCTCTGCATGAAATAGATCTTGTGTCACACAACACTCAGCACAACCGTATCGGCAAAAATGCTGCATGAATTCTGATGTGTCCTTTCCCTCCATGTCGGGTATATATCACACCAACATATCTGAATTGAATATTACATTTCTGTGTTCATGCAGCCTTAAAAGAATAAAAAGGTAAAATATAAGTCATAATCAATGGGCTTGGGAGCATAGGCTTATTATTTGCCAGTTTGCCCTAAAGTCTACATTGCGTTTCTGCAGCTACAACACTTAATTTGGGGTTGAGGCTTACCAAAATACATGTTCCCTTTCACAGCCTAGTTCACAGGCAGAAAGTGGCTGTATGTCCTCCATGGGGTAAGAGTTTAGTACTGCTTTAAGTAGAGAAGCTTCAAGGAGCGTTCTGGAGTTAAAACCTGGAGGTCAGTTTTTGGTAAGTTGTACAAACCTTCGTCAGGGACCACACCAACGTGAATCAAAGCTTTAAGTTAACACCAAATGTTTGAAGAAAAATGGCAGTAACTGTTAGCATTCAGATGCAAAAGGTACATCTGGATCAGTACTTAGATATTTATCACAAAATAGACAAGTGTTTGAAGCAGAATCCTTTTTAATATTCTCTCTGTGTCCTTAGTTCAAATGACTTTGGTTTGACTTTGATTTCTGGGCGTAGACTCCTCACTATCACTTAAGTGGAATCACATTTTTGGGTCTCATCGATGCTTAAAATAAGTATTTATTTTGTCGTAGGTCGATTGTCGTATGTGCTAAGATTTATTGTCATTTTGCCGCAAATGAATATTCCATTCCAATAGTCTTGGCTTGTTGTCACCACTGATGTACAATCTGGATAAAATTAATTTTGATTAAAGAAAAGTCACGTTTTCTGTTTGACCTCTGCATGTCAGTGATTTATCCAGAGAGACGCTTTTTAGACCTTCGAGCCCTGAACTACACAAGACGGTCATTCATCCTCCCTGTCCAAGCACTTTCAGCTCTGTCGTTGGTATTAATGATATTTTCAGCCACCCTGAAAGGGTTTATGTCTCAATTTTAAGCTTCACTCAACTGTTTTTCTCTCTCTGGGGTAAAGCTTAATGGAGCGATGCACAAGTGACCAGTAATATGCTTTAAAATTTCATTTTCTGCAATTTTATACAATAAAAATGGGGAAAAAAATGCAGAGAACATGAATTCATGTGGTGTATTCCTGCTTCGTACATTAACATATTAGTTTCCTAACTGCTCGCCATAGTTTAATGGGATGTTATGGAAAAAGGGCTGCTGTCTCATTGTGTCCTTCCATTGATTATTTCGAAATGTCAGTGAGGGTGGAAAGGGCCACTAAACAGGCAGCATCATTGGCTAAAGTGTTTATCTGTGAGGGGCATGGCAGAGTGACTGGTAATTAGTGGGAAAGCGTAGGTCTTCGCTTATTTAGATGCAAATTCCCTTTTTTTTAATGCAAATGAAAGAGGACAATGCATTATAGCTCTGTGGTGTTAATGTGATATAGGCAACATTTATTTTGGTGATTACAGAGTCAGAGGTCCTTTCTAATAGCGGTCCTGTTGATCTCTCTGCTAAAAGGTGAGGAGCCTCTTCTTAGTCACTACCGATGTGAATTAGAGCAAACATCGGTTTAAAAGTGGCAAGCTGGGGATTGGCTGTTTTTACATGAAATGAAAACTATGACTGTGGAACCAGGGGCCATTTTCATGGGCAACCATAATGAAAATTTAGAGGAAATATGGTTTTCAGATGTCTTGTGATCTCAGTTATTCTGGGAAAAGCAGATGTAGAACGATGTAGACGTCTAGAGCCTTGTGCTGTTTTTTTTAGGGGCTCATGTTCCTGCAAAACAGGATGGAAGTGTGTGCACCACCTTCACAAGGACATAAACAGAAGCTGCTGGCAGTTTTAAAAGTTACATATCTGTTTTGTTTGAATGTCATAACTGGATGAGCCTGAACTTAAACTGCAGACATATTTAAAGGAGCGCTGATCTGATATCATACCTTTGTAATTAAAGTAATATTTCGGAGTTAAAACGACCCTTCGTTGGTGACTCGAACAACATAAGTCGTAATATTTTTGAGTCAAAACAGAAAATATGTTTGCAGCAAAAATGTAAATTAATCTTAGCACTGGGTTCAATAAACTACACCAAGATAATGAAGTTAATTTAACTTTGAATGTGTACAAAGGATGTATAAAGCATTGTCTATTTTGCTGGCATCCCCATCAGTTGTTGCCGTACAAATCTTCCACCGATGTCGTGCAAACAGCTGTCAACAGATGCAAAAGGAAGAGTGTTTATGGGCTCCACTTGCACAGAACTGGATCATTACTTATAAATGTATGACAAAATATTCAAGTGTTAAAAGCAAAGGCCATAAACTCTCCTCCTATTGGCAGCAAACAGTTCTTTTTATACACATATGTGTATAAATGAGATTTCGGATCTTAAAATAGCTCCTTATTTTGGTGAAGGTCTTTTATTCCCTGTGTAAATTGCCATTATGCTTCAAAAACATCTACTGTTCTAACACAAACATGCCTCAGTTCATGTCGCTTTTGTTCAACAACCATCATCTCCAATCCGTACCATCTAATAATAGACCGGGGGTCATTTTGACTCTGGAATGTTCCTTTAATTAGATCGGTCTATCTCTATTGGCGATGTGCCACAGGCAGCTGAGTTTGCTGTAATTAAACCCACTTCTTAAAATGCCCACTCTTCATGTTTTATTTATGGAGATCTTAGCCTTTTGCAGGCTTGCATCTAACCTCCCTTTTATCTCTAAAATCCTTGAAAAAGTTGAGACTTAAAACAACTTGTTTCCAATTTGCATAACAGATGTCTAAAGATCTGACTGTAAAGGAGGTTTTTGTACTCTAACTGCTGGCACTTCAACCAATACATGTCAAAAGTATTTTATAAACACCCCCTTCAAGCAGTTTTTTGTACTCTAAACTTTAATCAAATTTTGGGTTCATGTCCAGCTCCTCGTGAAAACATTTTTCTCCAATATGTCTTGTGGCAGATTATTGTGGATCTTGTGGACATGGTGTATCAGACCAATCCAAGCTACGATATGCAGTCATTCATGGGAAAGAAAGGGGCTCTGGAGAGTTCCCCTTCAACTATGTTTGAAATCTTTGAGGCGCAAAATAATAGTTTTCCTTTTCCTTGAAGGTTCCTTGAAGGTTTTTCTGTTCGTGTGTGAGCACCAGTTAGATTTAGCTCTGCTTCAGAAACTTGGGTCTGCCTGATCAAATAGACCGAGCCCAGTGAGTAGTCTGAGGGGACGATAGCAGAAGTGCTCACATGCCATCCGGACAGTGTTTTCCTGTGTGCTTGAGTGAGTATAAATATGTGTTTTTGATAGAAAGAGGGCATTTTCTGCTTTGAATTCTTTCCCCTTTGCATTCTCAACTCTTGCTTTCCTTATCAAACTGTGTGGCAAGTCCTCAGAGACAGCTCTGCTGCTTTCACACAGAATAAATCACATAAACATCAGATAGCAGGACTGCTTTCATTACAAAGTCCCGCTACAGTATATGGAGATCAACAGGCTCTTCTCAACTCAAATAGTAGAGGGTAAAACCATTGAGCTTGCAAGAGATATAGAAAACCAAGGAAATTCCATTACATATACAGCAGTGTCTCTGAACCCCTTGGAATAAACTGTTTTTCTGCATTAAAATGCTTTAAAATGTGCCTTGTTCTTCATAAAAGTCAGAATTAAAAAAAAGAAAGAATCACAATGCTCCATTTACCTTACTTTACTGTTGAGATAATGCTTTGATGGTGGTAAGTTGCACCCTTTTTGCTTGTCTAGAAATCTAGACACACCACTGGCAAATTTACATCTTCTCAGCAGGTCTGTCTAAGATCATCAAAGTCTTGGGGAGCCAGTCAGATCAGTCTGTCCTCGTAGAGCCTATGAGAGGGCTTAACACGATGACAACAGAGCTGCGATGTTGTCACCTCGATGGTCAACAGCAGTTACGCTGTTGCCATTACCAGTTAAAGACTTGGACTTCCGTGACAATCTCTTCGGGAGTTTATGAGGCCCATCTCATTTACAAATGGGAAGAAACATGGTAAACTTGCTCTGACAATAATGTCTCTCTTCTCCACAACACTCTCCTGTCGACTTTTTTCGCTCTGAATACATTCGCTTTGTTCATTGCTCTGATTGGTTGTAGTGCTAACCAGCTGTGTGCAAAGGGAGCTTGACCCACGTCTAGACAGATGTAGGGTCTGAAAACCAGCCACAGGGATTCCCCATCATTCCCCAGTTTTTAATCCAGCTTTTAATCCATGCTTTCATCACGACGTGTCTAGATTGTTGCAGTGCACTTTATGTCGGGGTTGGCCAGAAGTCACTTGTTCAACTGCAGTTGGTTCAAAATGCTGCTGCTCGGCTTTTAATTGGTGCACAAAGACAATAGAACAAAGTCATATTTTAGGGTGGTAGTTCATTTTTGCATTGATTTTTTAAAGTTCTATTTGTTGTTGAATATCTTCATGGTATTGTATCTGTCTGTTTCTTTTTTGTATATTTTTTTTTACGTGTTTATAATTTCGCTGTATTTTAATTCTCATGAGCCCTCTTGCCAACCATGTTGGTTTTATACTGTTTTATGAATAAAGTTGATTGATTGATTGATATATAGGAAACTGAATGGAAATGTACAGTTACATTGTACTTTTGTATATAACAATAATGGCTCTGATTCTGAAGTTATCCCAATTAAACCCTGTTGGTCTGAACTAAAAGAAGAAGGCAGACAGGACGAGGAGACGGGACGAGGAGACGGGACGAGGAGACGGGACGAGGTGGCTTTTTAGTGATGAACAGAGTTTGAACGGTGCTGCTGGAGAGGTGTCTTAATAGTGAGCCAGGACCTGCTGATGAGATCGTATCATGGGTTGTCACCAAAGGCCAACGCGGGTTAATAACGTTCTCTGAGATGGCGTGTGAAGTGGTGTGTGATGTGACGCACGGACACACACATACGTGCACTTTCAGCTGAGCACACCACACACTCTTGCTGAGACCTGCCCACACACACATCAGCACACAGCTTGCCAATAATCACTCGGGTCAAAAAAAAAGAAAGAAAGAAAGAAAAACAGTCACAAAAGAGACTTGAACACCGTTCCATTAGTAGTACAGAAATAGAATATTACTCCATAAAATTTCAGAAAATGACTTTAACTTTTACTGTGAACATCATTTGCTTTGTTTTTCTGAAATTATTAATGTCATTTTGGAATTTCAATAAATTCACCTGCTTTTTAAAAATGGTTTCCTGTGCTGTCGACAAAGTGGGTTTATTTAAGCTTTCATTTTTAGACATTAGTCATCTAATGGTTTACTAATGAATATGTGGGTTCCGTGTTCATCAATTTCCCCAGTTTCTAAAAAAGCACTCAATTAAGCCCACATCTGTCTGCAGTGCTGATTCATTCTTCAGTCTAGCAGATATTTGTTAGTCTGACATTAAATCATTCCTGTCTTTTCTGTTTTAGTTTGCTGCTTTGAAATAAGTGGAATTTTGCTGTAACTTATTGTGGAATGAGGCAAACCATAGAAGCTCCTTTTAAAAACAAGCCAGTGAAGGTAATGAAGTTGCTTGCTTCTCAGACTATACAAACCATATTTACCAGCTAGTTTTATTTCAGAATGTTGTCTTCCTTAATTGGGTTCTTTCGTTTTATGAGTTGTCAGCTTGTTCAAATATTGTGTTCCCAAAACAATCAAAGCAGACTTTGTTCAAGAACACTTGGGTAAGGGATTTATGGAAAAGAAACGTCTAATTGAAATAAATTATCTGCAGAACACTGAGGTGTCTTCTGATTGGTTTGATTTCTTTGAGCTTTTCATGAACCTGCTCAACTCCTGCTACCAGTCAGGAATGAAATACACATCTCCAAGCCAAGATACAGTCAGAATTGGTCTGAAATTTGTCAGGCCGAGGAACTCTAAGAGCAAAGATTACATACTGATGTGACTGTTGGGGACGACTGGCTAAAGCTGGACAAATGGGCTTCAAAGGTTCTGTGTATGAACCCATGGGTTACGTGACCGGATGGTTCATCCATAGTCATCTATAGTCATTGGGTAGAATCTTACCACTCAGACTTAACTTTATTGTCATTCTGCGACGTACGTGGTGCACAGTTTGATGAAATACAGACCCCAACAACTATTCCAACTACTATTCAATTGCTGTCCAGGGACTACGGATGAAAATTAGCCATGGCTAGATCTGGGCCAGGGCCACAATCTGGCTCAATTATATGTTGTGCACTGTCCCTGTCAAATAAAGATTAAACTAAACTAAACTAAACTATGCTCAATAGTAGCAAAATCTCTAACAATCTACTACTAAATGACAATTTAATTCAAAAGTTATGTCTTGATGCTTCACAGACCCAAAGCCTGACCCCCGAGCACATGGCAAGCCAAACAGGGGCAAGGAAAAACCTGATCTCGAGAAGAAACCATGAACAGGACCCAGCTCAAAGAAGGTCCCCTAAGGACTACGAGGGTGGAGAGTGTAATGGGCTGAGTGAGCTCAAGTATCTAAGGTGCAGATAACAAAATGATAGTTTACCAGGACCTTAGTTGTTATATACAGAGTTTATTTGCTCTACTTGGTTTTTCATCATCTAGTGATTTTAAAAAATGTGCTTTCAGTGACTCTTTATGTGAAAGAGAAGAAGGCTGATGTGCATGTACACAGTCAGTGAGCTACAGAAAGGGCAGTTTGGGCCGGAGGGTTGTGAGTGTTTGAGTGAGCTCAGGATTCTGACAAGTCAGGGAAACAAGGTGTTGCAGAACATTGCAGTGTGGGTTCTGTTGCTGCAGAGCCTCCTGCCTGATGGTTGCAGATTAGTCAGTCCCTCAGAGGGTTTGGAGGGGTCTTTTATGTTAGCAGAGGCTCTGCGTGTTTGGAAGTGGTCCTGAATGGGGGGACGTGAACTTCCAAAGATCATTTTAGATGTCCTCATGACACACTGAAGGGTGTTGCGTTCCTGTGTATGGCAGTTCCAAACCTCACGCTGATGCAGCTTGTCAGGACACTCAGCACAGTGACTCTGAAGAAGGGCAGATGGTGGAAGGTTGGCTCTCCTCGGGTTCTGCAGGAAGTGAAGACATTGTTGTACCTGGGGGCAGTGATCAGCCGGACTTTTCCATCAATGATGAGCCCGACAAGGGTGGAGCCATCAACGAACTTCATGATGATGTTGGAATTTGTTCTTGGCAGTGCAGCTGTGGGTGAGCAGTGTGAACAGCAGTGTGCCTACCATGCATCCCTGAGGGATGCCTGCACTTTGGTTTGACGGCGCCTGTTATTCTGCAGCCAGTGCACATTGACTGAAGTCTCTCTGTCAGAAAGTCCAAAATCCAGTTGCCGTTGTGGGTGTTGAGCCCCTGCAGAGGGAGTTTCTTCATCAGCTGCTGGGAGATGACTGAACAGCATTCTGACATAAATGGCTTTACATAGCGTGGCGTTCAGTATGTGCAAGTGAAATGGCATCAGCAGTCAAGCGGTTGAATTAGTTATGTCCTACTTAAAGTTGCAGAACTTGGATACACTCTGTTTATTTTACATAGAAAAGAAACAACACCCCATACATCCATTTTATTGACATTACAATGGCGTCTAAGGTGAATTTTCATCATAAGTTCAAAAACCGAGCAAAATATGTCACATCCACTTTGCTATAAATTGTACAATTGGAAGTCTATATGCTTTAATATCTGCATAATGCTGAATAACTGGCTGATAGACGGTGTGCACCCTGAGTCCTCATCGCAGGCTAAATCCATCAATTCTTTGTAAGTTCCAAGTTTTCTACACTATTTTTGTTCCCTCAAGAAGAATCTTCACATGGGTTTTGCATTACTCTGTTTAATTTTCATTTATAAGATAATTTCTAGCCAGTGGATATCCCAATATCTGCATTACAACAGATAATCTGACACCTGATTTGTGTGTACTGATCACAAGCTTGGATGACTGTGGGGGCAGGATGAAACTGAGAGTGAAAGCTGAGATGGTTGTGCTCATCGAGGAGAGCTCAGCTTGTTCCGGCAGATGGAGGCAGTATGGAGGGTGAACTCTCCACTTTCTGTCGTGTGGATGAGATTAGTGCAGAGAAATAAGCCGGGTGATGTGCAGCAGAGCACGCTGAGGCTGAAGTGTGGTGTAGCTGGTCGGTGGAGGTCTGTCGCAGGGAGAGACAGAAGGAGACTGTTGAGGTGGGTACAGGGCCTGCAAGAGAGGAGCTGCTTGGCTGAAGTGGAGTCTGGAGAGATGACAGTACGGCGTCATCACAGGCGTGCACATGTGCCCACACTCAGACAAGACACCCAAGATTTTACTGATCAGGACATCATGAAAACTTGAATTTATCGTGTATTCAGAATTTCTGAATGGAGCCTTGCATGAACCACGTGTGATGTATTGCAGTGCCATTACTTATTTAAGAAAAACTAAATTAAATTGCAGAAGCTATGTGTGTAAAAAATGAAATAGCTTGCTCAATCCAGTAGCTTGTAGAGCTGCCCGTCAGCTCCTTCAGGCATGTCGTGTTCTCTGTATGACATTTATCATCCTCTTGCTTCTTCGTGGAGGAGTTTCATTCCATTTTTCTTTTACTTCACGTCCTGTCACCATATTTCATTCAAATCAAGGTCCTGACTTTGACTGGGCCACACTTGATTATTTGCACATACTTAAACTAGTGCTGTCAGTCGATTTAAAAAAAGGGATTGTGATTAATCACAATTAATTGTCATGTGCAAAATGCAGTAACCAAGTGAAGAAATACATGAAAAAACAGCTGAAACAAAATCTTAGTTGGACCTTTATCAGTCATTACAAATGAACAAAAAGCATAACAGTTTGTTGTCTTTATTCTGGACAAATGAAATGCATTTCAGAGAATTCAGCGAAATGTGAAGAAAATAGCAGTCTTGCACTGTTGAGGCAGGTGTAGCCAAATACCTCTGTGCAGTATGATCCAGCTGACCATGAGCTCCTGCCTGCAGTGACCTCCACCATAGTGGACAGGTGTTTATACTGATACAGACAAGTCTTGTGTCTGTGGAGAGCGTCTCATCATCAGGATCTGACTCAGAGTCCATCAGCAGAAGGGCCATTTTCTGTGGTGGCTCCAGCTCCAGTTCTTCTCTAGTAGGTTCTCTGACCTTCAGCATCTCAATCAGCTTCTGCCTTACCTCGGCCCTCTCTCCTCTGGGGAGGCACCTCAGATCCTTGAATCTGGGATCTAGAGCTGTTGATAATTTTAACCATGGAAGGTTTGACTTCTCCTTTCATCTGTTGAAGCCCTTTTGTGAATGCAGCCTTGAAACGTGCTGCATATGCAGGATCAACATCTGAAACCTCCGTTGTGCTTCAGAGATGGCACAGTGGAGGTAGCACCACGGAGCAGATGCTTAACTCTCACCAACTAGGAGCTCAATGACACACCTACAATAGAAATACACAATATCATGGCAGTAATGACAACAGTATCATTAAGATGGCTCATACTAGAAGATAAAAGGCAGAATTATGCCAATAATGTTGCTATTAATTTGCCTTTAACCAGTAAACTGGACGAAGACAAATTACCTGCAGGGCTCCAGCAGTGATCCCAGCTTTGCCAGTTTGTCATATTCAGCTGTGTTCAGCATGACCAAGCTGTGCTTCTGGTGCGCCAGTGTTGCTTTCAGTGGATCTTTGTTCTGTTGAATCTGCTTTGTCATTTCCAGAGTGGAATTCCAGCGTGTTGGTACATCCTGGATGAGAGACATGCTGTGTTTGCATGCTTGAAATGTCCCACTATTTTACAGCACTCCGTCCAACCTCTGTCACATAAAGCTGCTGATTACCCGTTATATGACGTGCACCACACAGGGAACGTACTGGAATGGTAGACTCTTTGCAGCAGCAACCATGTTGTGGGCGCTGTCTGTTCCTGTCGTAGTTACCTTGAGAAACTGGCCAGCAAACACTTCGGCAAAATGTCTTTCTTCAGTTTTTAACACAACCAAAGCAAATGAGTGCAGCTGTCATTTATCATCTATTAGGTGTGCTGTTACGCTGAGGTAGTTCTGTTTACCTACTGATGTCCAGATTTATTGTGTTTAGTTTTCTCCAAATGTGCTGTTTATTACGGCCAAACTCTCCCACTTCGATCTTATCTGTCCAAACGACATTATTCCCCCAAAGAAATCTTGTTTATTCAGAATCCATGTTGCCAAATTAAGCTGTCGTGAAGGATCTGTCTGTTTTTTTCCGTTCTGATTTGATTCTAGTATTTAGCTCCTAATAACTGACAATGATCCTAGTATCAAGGCAAAACTGGACAAAATAAAAATCTACGTTATCCAGCCCTTCGAATGAGTGAAAAACAACATCTGAGCGTGATAAATCAAGTATGGCTTTTGCAACAGGAATGCCTCTTTCACACAAATGCATTCCAGCTGTTGTCAGCATCAGTCTCATAGACTTTGAATGAAGTGAAGTCAACCGCTGCTGAATTGTGGGTTCCTGCTGCAACGTGCTCGTCTCACCCCTCGTGCATGGAGGTGAGTCTAATTTAGAGCACGCCGCTTATTTGTGAAATGAGCAGGAAGTAATTTGATTAGTTGTCTGTTTTTTGGTTTGATGGAGGAACATCAGAAGCACCACCTCCGGTGCTTTGTGAGCCCACTGTAAAGTTTGAACAATACTGGATCCAATCAGTCCTAGATCTTTTTAAAATGTGCCTCCTTTTTTTTTTGAGAAAATTGGTTTTCTTTTCACAACCCTTCCAGACAGGCCATACTTGAGAAGTCTTTTCCATTTTCAGGGTTATAAGTTTTAACATTTGAAATTCAAACCGAGGCCTGTGGAGTTTGAATTGTAGCTCCTAGTTATTTTAAAATTTCTCAGAGTTTGGTGTGGTTTAATGGTGATGAACTTGCTGAAATGCCCAATCCTGGGAAGGTTGGCAGCTGACTTGAATGTTTTCCAGTTGTACAATGATGGATTCCCCACAGTTTGTAAATTGCCTTGTCTGCCCCCCCCAGGCTGACAGACAACATTTGCTTTTCTAAGATCGCTGTCACAATGACATCAACCGCTTCCTCCCTTCTCCCTCATCCTGACGGTTGCAGCTGTTTTATTGCTTTTTGAAATCTGTTTCCGAGTTGATGAGGGGAATGTGCTGATCCTGATTGCCGTCCGATTGTAACACGAGGCCGACCTGCAACAGTCACCGCAGCATCAATCCTGGCATGACCGACATTAATTTCCCTGGAAAGAATTGTTCTGCTTCTATGCCTCAAGCGCACTGACAGATTTGCTCTGATGTGTTTCATTTAGCTGTGTGTGGTGGTGTGTTTACATGTCAATAAATGTTTAATGTGCCCTCTTTTTTTTTTTAATTCCCTGGACCACACACCTTTAAGAAGTGGCCAGAAGGTTTGTCAGCTCACTTGAGGACCGAGTGTTTTTCAGTTCGGAGCAAAATTATGATCATCTCCTGTTTACTGAATGGGAAAACAAATGACCTCTCTGTGTCTCTAACATTTTCCCTCAATTCAAAACACTCAGATGAAAAATACGAGGGAGTTTTTTTACTTTTGGAAGCAATTCAGTGGAAAGGTGAACCAAAGCATCTCGGCCATACCTCAGTGTGTACTTATTCAAACATGTAAGGACATTGAGGAATTCATTTAAACTAGAGATTATTTTTCTGGGTACTTGAATTTAAATGTTTCATTATACATGGACCCAGCTGAGAATAGTCCCATTTCACCTTCAGGCAGTGTAAAACTGGAAGAAATGGCAGCTGTTTGTCAGAATTCTAACACTAAGCTGTAAACCAGTCCCCAAAACGCTCCCGATTGCTGTATATGAGCTGGATTGATAATAGTGTATTTCCTTTAAACCCAGAGCTTTTTTTTTCATCCCTGACCTGAAAACATCTTTAAATTCAGCTGGTCACAGTTCTCTAACTGAAAGGCAGAAATATCCAGCTCTGAGCTCCAAGCACTTAGGATTCTGAAATACTCTCTCTTCTAATCCTTATCAGCAGCAAAAGGCGACATGGTAATTTCTGCCTAATTCAGACGACATCAGGGTAAATTAATGCCTCATGAAAATGAGTCAGTGATGCTTAAAAATTTATCAACTCCGCCAAATTTGTGAGAGCAGAAATAAAGTGTAACAATTACTGTATTTCATTTTCTTCTTCTTCTTGGATAGAGGCAGAGACATGAAAGCTGCGTAATGCTTTAGATGAGGGTTTTTTTTCGAATTAATAGTACGTAGTAGATGAAGGGATAATCTGTTGAATGGGCATGGTCGTTACTGATAACGGAGCAATGGCAACAGAATTCCTGGAAAGCAATATCCTGGCAGTCAGAGGGAAGGGAGCCGGAGAATACTGAAAATACTGCTGGACTGATGAGCAGATGCTTCATGGCTGCAGTGTGTGATGACCAGAGAAACAAGCATCAACGCTACAGCACAGAAAGAAATAAGTAAAAGAAGAAGAAGAAACATCAATGCAACACTTTTAGTCCAAGTGTGTGATTTCCTGTTGAGGGAGAGGTGGGAGTGTGGTTTAGGGAACAGTGCCAGGATTGATTAATTGACTGTCACAGCTGCAGTAGAAATGTAATTAGTCTCTCCTTCTGTATATGAAGTGGTGTACTGGGACCTGTAGGGTCCTCCTGGCTGGAAACAACCACCTGCAGAATCAGTAGTTGGAGATGAATGTTTTAAATCAACTGTTATATGAAAAAAATAGCATTACAGGCTGACCTAATACCTCCAGCTTGGATGAAGTTAAACTGGTTCTGATGTGTGTTATCTGATCTAAGTCTCTGCCAGTAACAGAATGCAGCTACTAATCTTGTATGAAGGAGACAGCAACCCGTCTATACTGAGGCTAAATGCATTTTACAGCAGTTTCAAACTACATTTGAAGGCACGTCTTTCATTTTCTGTTGGGATTCTTTTTTCTTTTTTAAATAATGCACACAGAGGTTACATACAAGTCTTTATGGGTGCATTAAACATGCTATTATTTCAAATATATTACACTTTAGCCATGAGATGGCATTTATGTAAAGCATGCATGTAAAGATGGACAAATCAAACTGTTCCACAAAGGCACTTTCACACAGCAATCATCGTATAAAGACACACTGGAGAGCCTCTCTTCGTGATGTCTCAGTCTCCAGCTGTGCAATCACAGCAGTCCTACAAAAATGCAATATTCTAAACCCAGAGTGAGTGTGTGTGTGTGTGTTTTTTTTCCACAAAGTGTCACAGCGTTCCACCATGTGAAAACAGTGCCTTTCCTCTATTTCACGGTCCAGTCAGCAACAAGTCCCTAATGTTCATGGTCACTGACTGCTTCTTCAAATATGATGTACTTTTTCAGGCTGTATAGTTAACTTGTCTGTGTCCTTTTCCAGGGTCTGGGTGCTGACCCCCACACCGCCTTGGCTCTGCCGCCCGACTCCAAGATGACCAAAGAAAAAGACGAGGAGCCCTCGTTCCAGCTCCTGGACTCCGATGAGATGACCATCAGGATAGGTAGACCTGGACCTTTCTCAGGCAAGCCGCCCCCCTTCATAAACCCACATCAGCTGTTCTGCGCATTATTTTAGAAGCAAGCTTCTAAGTTTGAAGAACAGACTTGAAGATTTACACATGCAGCTGTTGACGTCCCACTTTTTTTGGGGCGGTGCAAACCAAATTAATGATTTTTGCATTGATTCCTCCCAAAAGGGAATTCACTCCATCAGTTAAAACTTACCCAGAACTTCTCTGATGGCTTCCCTTCACCGATTTCTTCTCTGCCGTGATTTATCTCCCTAAATCCTATTTTTTTTCCTTGTCCTCTCCTTTCCAGCTGTCTCATCTGTCCTTCTGTAAACCTCACTGGGTGTTTTCCTAAATTTAAATGGTGTCTCGCTCTGGACCATCTCTGGGGAAATTTCCTGGCTTTCTAAGGCTCAGCTCTCTCCAAGAAATCACTCACACAGTAAACACAGCATGTCGAGTACATAAAGAAGAGCTTTACACATTAAACTTTAAACTCTTTAGGGTGGGTTAAAACAGGAAGGTTTGAGACAATGTAAAAAGGGTCCTTTGGTACAGTTTTCTAGTCATACTACAACAGCGATGAGCACATTTCCACACAAATCAAAGAAAAAAAATAAATGTTATAAAAAACAAAGCAGGTAAATAAGATTCAGTGTGATGTAACTGTGTGTTAGAGAGTTATGGTGCTTCTGCTGTTATAAATGGACTTTGAAGATTGTCACTCATGAGTAGCAATGGTCGGACAGAAACCGAAGGTAAACAAGGAGCCCCCTTTTCTTTTTTTTTTTGATAATTTTTCTTTCTGAAAGGCTTGGTTGCTATGTTTCCCCGACTCTTAAGGTAATGCAGAGCTTCACAGTGTATGGCTCAAGCTCAGCACACATCCTGCCATTTATGATAGATTACCTTCTGAGGAGCTTTTAAAAGCGAGCAGCTGAAAAGCTGTTTGCTTTGAACTTTATCTGTCAAATTGCCATTACGTTACTTTAGAAGGGCTGATGCATCTGAACATGCCACCATAAAGAGGATCTATCAAAAATACATGATTAAAACTGGAACTATACATATATAAGTATATATATATATATATGAATAACAGAAACATTGAAAAG
>JBAMYA010094410.1:0-21318 GCA_037176975.1 Arrhamphus sclerolepis | reverse complement strand
ACTCCACAGGTCAGTGGAATAAGCTCAGATTTATTCTCACCAATGGAAACAACAAAGCTCCTGCCTTCAAGATAAGACCTGAACCTACTGAGAACTGGACCTGATAACCCCACCCAGCTTTCCAGACTATCCAGAAGGATTTTATGGTCCACAGTATCAAAGGCTGAACTAAGATCCAGAGCAGATGTTTTGCCGGCTTCAGTGTTCAGATAAATATCATTTCAGACCTTGACCAGAGCTGTGATTTTTTTTTCTTCTAAATCCAGACTGAAATCTGTCTAAAAGACTGTTTACATTGAAGAAGCTGTTTAGTTGGATCAGTGCAATTTTTGCTATAATTTTCCCAATAAAGGGAAAGCCTCCTGCAGCCTTAAATAATTATTTTTGTACACTTCTTACACTCTCACAAAGTGAATATAATGTCTAGAGACCCCATCCACACTATCACTTACATGGAATGATACTTATCAGTGACTAAAATTAGCAGTTTATTCTGATGTGATCAGTTCCTGCAATTACCATTTTGGTGTAAATGCATATTCTGTTGTAACTGAAAATGCTTTGATTCTTGTCATCTTTGCTCCTTAATGGACGTTTAACTCTGTTCCTTTAATGTTTATAGTCGGTTGTGCTTTCTTTCAACTCCCACTGAAAGCAAGGCTCAAAATGAAATTAATTAACCCCCCTCAGCTTTAACTGTGTCAGACTCATCTTTTTGGTTCCATGTCTCTTAGCTCTCTCTACTCTTGGTCATGCAGGCGTCCCACCAGTTGCGGTTTCTCAGAGAGTGGGCGGTGTTTGGCAGAACGCTGCGGCGGTCGGTGTGGGAGCTGCTGGGGGTCTCCTTGGCACTTCTGCTGTTGCTCCTGGCTTATTCACACACAGGACACCTGGTCAGAGTCTTCTCTCATCTTTGTTCCTTCTGCTTCTGTTGTGCATGACATGCAATGTCCAGTTGCATAACTTTCCCAGAGCCAGATCCTTCGTCTTTCCAGTTTTATTGCCGCCCTTTCACTGCACGTCGTTTAGAGAATATCCAGTGAACCCAAACTTCAGCTCGGACTGGATAAAAAAGCTTTGTCTATACTGGCTCTTACAGTAGCTAGGACCTTCTATTTTTTTTCCAGTCCGGGTGAAATGAAAATGAAGTTGTGCTGCTTTTTATTATCATTGGTGCTGTTGCTTTTTAAATGTCTAATTTGAGGAAACTGTTTTTTTCTGCACTCCAGCTCTTCCACTCTGTGCTGGATGGCTACGGCAGTGTGTTCTCTGCTGGGGTGTCGTTGCTGGGTGTCGGCAGACGCGGTATGTTGACATGGCGTCCCGCGGCGACGATGACTGGTCCCTCCAGCACCGTCACCTCGCTGGTGTTCCACGTGAGCTTCGCCGTATTTCGGCTGGTATTCCTGTGGCTGGTCATTTCCGTGTTACTGAGAAACTACCGACGTGCACGGGCAGAGCTGTACCGCCCTGCTGTGGACCTCCAAGACCACGAGATGGTTGAGCTGTTCCTCAGACGACTCAAGATGTGGATGGGACTCAGTAGGGCCAAGGAGGTAAATTTCTTGTTTCACACTGACAGTGGGTGCAGTTTGAATAAATTAAAATGACCTTAAATAAAGATTAGACAGACGTATACATTATTAATGCTCCATCTGATTTTTTTTGTTTGTTTGTTTGTTTTAATCCTCTTAGTTTCGTCACAAAGTGCGTTTTGAAGGCATGGAGCTTCCTCCGTCCCGCTCGTCCTCCACCAGCGACTGTAAGTCCCTGTGCTTACCCCCACTGGACAGTCCAGACTCCCCGCCCACCCCAGACAGCATTGATGCTGGTTCAGAGGCCTCGTGGCGCCCAGCGTCGTCCAGCCCCTGCAGCCTGACCGAAGCCCCAGGGATGAGTCTGGGTCTTGGGTTGGGCCTGGGTTTGGGGCTTGGGATAGGCTCAGGGGTAGGGGTGGGAGGTACCAGCTGGAGGGAGAGAGCGGAGACAGAAGCCTCTCTGAGGAGACTCCTCCCCACTCTGGACGCCTTGCTGCAACAGCTTGACCGTGTCACCGTGGCAACAGAGGATGTGTACCACATTGAGTGTAAACTGGAAAGAGCCCAGAGGAAACGGAGGCGAAAGGGGAGAAAAAGAGAAAAAGGAGATAATGGTCAGGTAGGAAGGAACGAGACTAGGCAGCGAGGGAAGGGGGAGGACAAGGACTGGAGAGAACAAAAGACCGGAAAAGATAAACACAAAGGAAGCAGAAAGGGTAAAAAGACAGATAAAAGTGAACTATCAAAAGAATCTGGGAGCACTCCTGCTAACACCAGAAAGACTCCTGTGGCCACACCTGTTCCTTTTTTAAAGTCTAGGCCAGCGTCTGCCTCCACGCATGCCCCCACCTCTCAGTCATCAGGAAAGTTTCCGGTCAGTGCACCAGTACCCACCCAGTTTACAGTGCCATCAGCAAACGCTTCCTCTCATATCCTGCCACCCAGAACGCACACTTCACCTTCAGCTACGCGTGCACCTGTCCCTTCCCTGCCACCTACACCTGGATCAACACCGAATCCCAGAGACTGGGACCCCCTCACTGAGAGAGAGACATTCCCCTACTCAAGTCTATTCAACCATCCAGCTCACACCACCACCATCCCTAAGCGTAAGAGGAAACGGAAGCCACCATCTCTCAAAAACAAGGTGCACCCAACTTAGATGGACACTGAAGACACCCCAATTCCTTGATAAATGTCAAAATGACAAACAAAGGTGAAAAGCAAGGCAAAAGAACGTGAGTGAAATGTCGGGTTAAGGACGAGATGGGATAGGGACAGCTGGTTTTGTCCCCAGATGCCCCTCTCTAAACCCAAAAGGGGAGAGAAATTATTGGATCAGAAAGTACAAGAGGACTCAGACTGGATGTTTGAGGTTATAAAAGATGATTGGACAGAGGTAAAATAAGACTTTTGAAGAAGTTATGTGCTCAAACCTCAACTCGAGTCTCATGAGAACAGGGTGCAGGTCACCAGATGCTTAGGTCAGCGGTGAAACCAACAAACGTTCTTCAGTTCTCAACGCTCCAAAAACTGACCCACATCACCATGTGACCCTGGAGGTCACGTGGAATTGTTGACAGGAGCACAAAAAGGTGCTCACCAGTGGAACGCATTAACTGAAAGCAAACTATGCAATCAGCATTTTTGTATGTCTTTGAAAAACATGATCTCTTTTATATTGTCTACTTGTTAATTATTTTCATATTTCATGTGCTATGAACCCAAAGTTGCCTGCAGACACACTCAGATATACGCACATGCAGGTATACAGTCGTATATGACACTGTAGACATGTATCAGCAAATGGAAATATGTTGTATGCTTCAGCCCACTGGGAAAAAGGGAAACACACACATGCACAAAAAACATAATGCTGCTGGGATTCCAGCAGGCACTCTTCAGGATAAAAGTGTCTTCCCAGCAGATGTGTTGGAGTTAGGAAAAAGAGATAAGATCTAAAGGGACAAATGTGTCTGATAATTGATTGTATATAAAAGTTAAGGTAATCCGAATGCTTTGTCTTCATGTAAACTGTTCCTAACATTTGCATTACTTCTGCATTTATAAAGCTACATTGATTATCGCGCCTACATTTTTTTGTTTTTTGCGTGTGCGCCTGATGTGTTTTTGAGAGAGATTAAAAAGCACTTTTGCCTGAGTAATTTTTATTGAGATATTGCGTAAAAATAATAAGCTGAGTATCGGAAACCAACAGAAAAAGCTTCACTCATTCTGTATCTTAACCTTAAGTGCTGCCAAAGCTTTTTACATCATTTATGCCAAGCAATTCATTTAAAAAAAAAAAAAAAAGTTTTTTTTGTACTTGCACTTTATTCTGTTATGGAGCGGATATGGAACACAATACTTAACTGTGTCAGTTTGTATCATTACTGCTACTTTAAAGAAACATTCCTGTAAGCATTACCACAGAGTTGTTGAAGTTGTATCAAGCTCTTGTTTTTACTTTTGCTCACTCTTTGGATTGTTTTGTTTTTTTTGTACAAGCGCACTTCCTTTTTGTCCAGTAGGCAGATCTCAGGGAACCCAGCCTTGCCTTATAACTTAAAAAGAAATCCAGTAAAACCAAAACTGGGCTGCAAGATAAATGTTTCCAGTAATAGGAAATAACATCCTGGTATTTTGAAAAAAGGGGAACAGTACAGCATTCTGTTTCTTTTTTCTTTTTTTTTGAATAGATGTCGAGTGCCCACTTTCCCATTATTCGCACTTTGTATGCTAACACCCCACATGATTTTGTTTTAAAGTTTTATCTAATGAATTTCCTTCTATCCAATTTTTTGTCAATTTTGTTTCTCTGTATGTATAATTCTGTATATATTTGTACCTTGTGATGTATATATTTTTGCGACATACATGTAGATCAGCACTGGTGTTGCAAACTTTACACTTATCTGGTCTAATTGAAGACCAACAACCAAAGCTATTAATCAGTTTGTCAACACAAACGCCAAGTAAAAACCGCGCCAAGCTCAGCATTTAAGATAGCCATGTAGTAGTCTGATATTCCTGCTCTTTGTGTTCAGTGTAGAGTAGCATCATGCCCAAGGCAACTTTTGTCTTCCTGTCATCTTTAGTTGTATACTTTGTTTGAAAACTTTTGTCTGTTTTTTTTTTTTTTTCCCCTTTTTGGTATCTCATCTGTATTCTGCTTTTGTAGCTCTTCTCTTTTGCACTCGACAAAGTCAAATAAAGATTTTGACAGCTGAACTCTGAGAAAGGAAATTATGTCCAACTACCAGCACTGCACTACATCTGATAGTGGTTTACAGTTTGCAATTCTGTAGCTATGCATTTTAAGACTTTTTTTTTTTTTGGCCATTTTAAGTTTGATACAGTTTATGCTGAAGGAAAACATGGCAGCATGTCATGTCTCAACATTGTCGAGACAAACATCCAGCCAGTCATGTGGTTTATATAAAGAAGTCACCCTCTGTGGTGTCCTCAAACTGATGGAAATAACTAAAGAAAAGTTAGTGTTTCTGTTCCTGTGGCCCTAAGAAAGTAATGTACAGTTGTGTTTAAAGTAATAAGTGTTTTAACAAGTGAGTAATGCTAAAATCCTTCTAATAATAGCTTTTATTTCCGTATATGAAAATGCCATGGGTACGCCGCGCAGCCTATAACGAAACAAAATCAAAGTCTCCCCAAAAACTACTTAAGTGTTATAATTTCCCAAAGAACACCGCTGAATTAGCCTGCTTCCCACCAGACTAGTAATTCCGTTCCATTGTATTTAACTTCACGGCATAGTCTGGAAAAACTCATTTTTCCCGGGCAAAAAACGGTCGACCAATCAACGAACAGAAGGGCGTGGCCGAGCGCCCAGCTCTGTAAAAACTACAATGGCGGCGGACACGCTTGGAGAGACAGCAACTTAAACCCACAACAAGATGAGTGTTTATTTTATTTTTTAAATGGAAATGATGTAGTAGCCCGGAATTGAATTTTCTCTGGCATGGAGGACTGTGTTTAAGCTGCATAACATACGTAATCGCTAAACGTTAGTGATTGACTTATGGTTAGACCAATGATTTTAAGCTTCAGAGCTTCAGAAAATCCCCGCCCACCAGGAAATAAACGTTTGACAGTGGAGTGATCAGACTCTGGCAGGAATGAAATGAAGTGCAAGAGTCGGGTGATGACTAGGCTACCATTGACTACCAACACTTTGTGCATGAAAGACAGATTGTTATTTTTGGGGATTCGGAGGGACTGCAGAGTGACAACCCCCAAACACTGGCTACTTCAAGCCACCGTACCCTAAAGACTGAAACATGGCGGTATAAGCATCATGATATGGGGATGTTTCTCATACTGTGGTGTGAAATCTATGTATCACATACCAGGGATCACGTATGGCTTTGAATACATCAGAATACTTGAAGAGGTCACATTGACTTATGCTAAGGAAGAAAAATTCCTTGGAATGCTAGTTTCAGTAAGACAGCAACCCCAAACAAACCAGCAGCTTCATGGTTCCGGACCAACCAGATTAACATTATGGAGTGGCCAGTCCAATCCTGGACCTGGATCCAACAACAAAAATGCTGTTTCAAACCAAGAAATAAAAGAACTGTGGACTGTAGTCCAATCGTCCTGGACTGGGAATATCTGTTCACAGATGGAAATCGGTCCGCTTCATGTGTCACAGATGTGGAGCAGTTCTCAGAAACAGTGGTTATACAACTAAACAGTTCGGTGACTCACCGGAAAGATAAATCTAAAAGCATTTTTCAGTTTATGCAGTAAATGTTTGAGTTTGTAAAGAAAAATGTAGATGCTTTTTTTTTTTTTTTCAAACAGCCTAATATTCCAGTAAACATAGAATGTTAGAAAGATTTTGAACTTTACTCACTTTTTTAAATATAATGCTATTATTTTGAACATGACTGTACAATGAGACTTTAGTGTTTTTGCTGAAAATAAGTTCAAAAGAGTGGCCAGGCTCAATGACGATGATGAGACAGTAATCCACGGCTGTGCAAATCCTGCAGTTTAATATACTTGTGGTGCTCTTTCTTCAGGGAACATCTCCACACCTCAGCTGTTTTTCTTTTAACTGTCACTTTTTATTACATACACAAATTTACACACACCTTAGACCCTGTCTGCGTGCGTCTGACAGGACAAGAAATGTAATCAAACAAAATCTGTAAAATCGTCAACAGTTGACACTAGTCTTTTCCTCTGACCAGAGGTCTCGGTGCTTGGTGCTGGTGTGGTTGGCTGAAACGATTTGCTCGGCGGAGCGTGTCCTTGGGTCAATGAAATGCCAGGAGTCGAGCGAGACTGGACATCTTCCTGCGCCTTAAGACAAGTTGGTTTAAATTTAGACAAAATTGGGGGGGGGGAGCCATGTTAAAATGTGTGAATTTTGTCTTACCCTCGTCCTTATCCTCTTTATGTGTCGTAACCTTGCAAGCCACTTAGAAGCGTATGCGTCAGAGGGGTTAGCTCTGTATTGGTGAACCAGAGATGCCATCTAGGAAGAGAAATGAAGAGTCAAATAGCTGTGCTTTTTGAGTGGATTTGAGAGGTCTTACGAAGAAGACTCACATTTGCATGCAGAGCCATCTGCCTAACCAAGAGTGGTAGGTTTCGGTCTGAAACAATCTTCGCCACTGTTGTGTCTACTAAGCCCTCAAGGTCTGAAGAGAAGAGTGAAGGGAAAATTAACAGATGTATAAAAAGAAAGCTGAACAAAAGAAAAAGAAATGATTAACTTACCTTTGCGGCATTGGAGAGTGACAAGGTTACATTCATAATCCAGTGGTTTAATAATGACTTCTACAAAATTGAACTGACCCTGCAGGAGGGGAGAAAAAGTGAGTGTAATGGGCAGGAAACAACTGTATACTTCAGATTTCCTACGCACATTTTTGCACATCCACTGTACCTTGATAGTGCCCAGTTTGTATTCTTCTCCGGAGTCATTATACACTACCATGACAAAGTCGTTGCCGATGTGTCGCTTCTTATTGCAACATCCCTTGTCGCTCTCTCGATTCGGCATGAGCGTTGCTATGTGAAAAATCGCTGCAGAGATACAATTTCAGTTAGACTTTACACAGCAGAGCGGCTGTGAAAGGAAATTACCATAAAAGTAACAATCTTTACAAATTTTACACACTGACCTTGCATGATATCATCATGCCAGCAGTATGTGAACTCCCCGTCATCGCCATACTGATCAAGTCCTCCGAGGAAGATCTGGTCAGGGTCGCAATCCTTCAGATGAATCAGCTTCCCCAAGCCCGTGAGGAAGGCTGCGTAGCGGTTCGAGCCATATTCATTCGAAAGGATTGCCACCTCATTGTTAACCTGTGGAGAGAGATGATGACAATGTTCTGAGGGAAACCGTACAACATCAACAAGGGATTAGTATCATCGCCAGTGTTGTTCCTGACCTGACCAGATCCTACAAACACCACCCCGATCTTATGAGTGTCGTAAGGTGGCATCTGGTCTAGAACCTTCACAGCACGGTCTATCACCTAACACGGGGGAGAGGGGAAGCATGTAAACGACACTGGAGAAGAAAAACATGTGAGTGCAGGTCATCCAGTCACGGCAGCTCACCTGAGTTTTGGGCAGCAGCAGTGGCTTGTTGGCTTCATTCCCAAAGAAAGGAGAATGGTACAGCTGGAGGAAGACAAAGCTAGGAAAGATAATAAAAAAAGAAAAGAAACATGAGCAGATACAGCACTATTTATTCATTTTATGGTGACAAAGTCTGTCTGAGGTCAAACCATAGCCTTTTATTTTAAATAATGTAATGTTCACTTCTTTTTTTCTGAAAATGTTCTGGTGTCTTGAAACTGATGATGCAATATTTACATTGGGATTTGAGAAGTAGGAGGACACAACCAGTGTGCATCAGAACTGAATGGAATAAGAACTTCCCAACAGAGCTGACGCTTACTGACTTCCAGTGTTGCATTACATCATTAGTTTAGCAGAAACTATCATCACAGGCTGCAGCACTTTCATGCTTTAACGGAGGAGTACCTGGGGCTCAGACCAGAGATTTTCTCTGTGTTGCTGCTCGGCCCAGACCGACTGTGATACAAGTCCCTCTCTGTCCTCCTTTCTCTCCTGGAGGAGGGGGCTGACACAGAAATGGTGTGGCCACGGGGTCGATGGCCTCCGCCTGGGGAGATTGGTCCAGATTGTGCTGGCGCTGCTGGAAAAGCTAACCTCATCACTCCTCCACTCTGAGAGGATGAGCCTGAGCCTTCTCCGCCTTGGCCACTCAGTCCATTAACATCTCCTCCTATGCTCCCCTCCAATTTGTCCCTTTCAAAATAAGCCTGCTGTACCTGCGGCTTGCCATCTGATGGTGCTCTGGGCCGAGAGGTGTCGCCCGCCACACTCTCAGACTCCAGAGCAGCTTTGGTGAAGGCCTCGGGCAACGTCTGGAGCTCCGGAGAGGAGCTGGACTTGTTGAGTCCGTGGCCCTGGGACTGAGAGTGGCTCTGAAATGGAAGTTCAGGCCCCTGGCTGCCTGGAGTGGAGGGACCCAAAGTGGGCTGATCAATGGGAATCGCTCCTTCACTCACTTCTTCCAGAGTTGACTTTTCATCATCTTGACTGGATGTGGAGGACGACTGAAAGTTGTAGGTAAGAGTATTAATTTCAGCAACAACAGCAATACCAGCAATATCGTTAATGTGGTATTTTAAATAGTTTAAATACATGTAAAAACCTTCAAACTATAGTATGTCTCTCTGTTAGAACAGAATATGAACACAAGTGTGGGATCACTTTGTTGTGGAGGACTGTCTACTGAATGAGAGCACTTTTGTTCCTCTTTATCGCTTTCAACTTTCTGTGCTTCCTTCTCTGGAAACTACCCGATCCACTAAATGGCCCGCTCTTTTTTTTTTCTATATCATTAGAGAGGTTGGGGGGAACACAAGCCAAAGCATGTGTGTGATTTCGCAATATTATTTATTGGACTTATAGTATGAAATGTTGCATACACTGACAAAAAATGTGTTTTGATAGCTTTGTGTTGGCAGGACATACATTATTGAAGATGAAAGGTTGAAACATGTGCTCCATGTGTAGATCTATTTTAGTCCAGCAAAATGTGACATATGAATATAAAATGATAACAGAGAGGGGACACGGGTAATCCCCCCTTATAAAGGTTTTCTTTGCAGGTCATCTAAACCTACCCCCGTAAGTGGTATATTCTTATTGTCATAAGTTGCAGGAGTCATCAATGAAATATTTTAGAACTTAAAGATGTTTTTCCAATATAATCCCTTTATCAAGAATATTTATACATAAATCAGAACTACAAGAGAAAATGCATGAAAAATTAAACACAGCCCCAGGCTAATTAGAGCCAATTAGGAGCTCTGATGAACTAACTGAAATTCATGGTCAAATTCAAATTGTACGTGAACACAGTCATATAATGATTTACTCAACAATGCAACTTTCATAATCAGGAGAATCTACAATGTAACATTTTCATTCTAAGTTTTTTTTTGTTTGTTTTGTTTTAAAACCAGTTTTATTGCATCTTCGTTGGCTACATTTGTAGGCATTCTGGAATGTTTATTTTTATTATCCTTATTAATAAATATGGCAATACCATTGGGTTTTTTTCTACTTATTTATATATTTTTTTAAGGTTTTCAGGACATTAACCCAATTTCAAGTAGCATTGTATTATTTTCTCCAAGGACTTCCCCTCCAAAGACTAATTTCCTACATTTGCAATCAAGGTCCACAATTTTGAACCGAAATGTAATTTAACAGTATATTACAATACAATGGAACTGGCAGAGATGTGAAGTAAAGCGTTTAAGAAAGAAAGCAACAGGCTACAGAATGATTGGTCGACATCAGTTTCTCACCCTGCTGAGTGTTCCAGGTGGCGGAGTCTTCGCCAAGTTCTCAGCAGACATAAATATCGGCATTGGCTCAAACTCTTCACCCTCTAACCAATCAGGTGTGGCGTTTGCAGCGGTGACCCCTGTGCCCTCCTCCAGCACTACCACAGAATCTACAGAGACAAAGCAACAACCATGTGCATTATAGATGCAGAAGCGCATAAACACTGTGCAAATGCACACGCGCAACGTGCACTATGTTCAATGTTAGTCACATAATCAGAGAGACAAACTACTGTAATACTCAGACAAGCAAAAGATTTCAACTGTCAGTAGTGACACATCTGCTCTAAAATCTACATTCTTGTTAAGTGCTTCAAGAAATTAATTCTTTGAACATAGAACAGAATTATATCCACAATGATTGACAACCTTCAAGCCATGTACAACATCACGACCTAAAGTGACTCCAACAAGCAAAGATTTCAGAGACAGATCGGCACAGCAGGCATTATCTATTCGTCATTGTTGCACCTACTTTAATTCCATCAAAACACATGCATCGGTTCGGGTAGTTTGTTGATTATCACGGCCCAAACACAATGCAGCTGCTGCAACAGCAGCCCAGACCATGCCCTTTCCCCATTTGTTTAATTGAAGGCTAAGAATTATCTTCATAACCCTACTGAGCTTCCAGTGAAGCAAAAAAAACAAAAGTGCATGATGAAATCTGGGCTATTCCTGTTGACAGCATCAGAGGTCAGAGGTTTAAGGGGAACCTGGGAGTATATTTCAGTAGCAGGAGCATTAGAAAAGATGAAAAGCGAAAGAAATGACAGGATTTAAAAAAAATAAAATAAAATAATAATCATCATCAATGGATTTGTGTCATTGAAATTTCATCATCCCTCCTAGAAGCCCTCCTGTGTTAATAAAAGAAAGATGAGTAAAGAAGAGATGATGAGTTTCTAAACTTGCACAATATTTGAGCATAAAACAGCATGTCTTTTGCACAACTGAGCTAACCGACATAAATATGCAGGAGAAATGTGCAATGGCCGGAAAAGGCCTTAATAATTAGATATTTGGTGGGACGCACAAATTAGGTCTTGTCTGCTGTTAGAAAAGAATTGCACTTTGTCCATAACTTTAGAAGAGGAACGAGACAATGATTCAGGGAACGGCTGGAAGTGAGCACGATTGGCACAAAAGCACCGAGTTTGTAATCATTTTCTTCCGCTCTTTTTCTGCAGTAGCGTGTTCCAAGACAGCCATCAAAGATAAAATCTGTTTTTCAATGGAGGAACAACAAGAAAAACATTTCCAAATTATAAAGCAGACTGCCCACTGTGTGTTATTGTTCACTGTTTGTCCTCGTTTGTGTCTGCACTTGATTATAGTTCTTAGAAAGAAAAATCAGAACCAGTCAAAACTACAATGGCAAGTCGGACCTTTAAGAGGACGGGAAAGTGGAATCAGAAAAGAATGCTGCAGTTGGTGCCTTCCTACACCTGAAATTTCCCCAACAGTCCTGAAAGTTGTTTTTTTACCAGAACCCAATTAAACAAATGAGAAAATCAGCAGCTTAATCTGATTCTTGGATAACTCTGATGAACTACTTGCTTTAGGTCATTTCACAATCTTTCCAAATAGTTTGGGTTCACTGCCTAAATGCAATAAAATGGGCCCAGTGGGCTCCCACCACCACATTTCACAGATTAAGTTAGTTTTGCATGCAACAATGATTTGTTTCGCTTTATTCAAACATAATGAACCTCATTCATGAAATCTTTGGAAGTCCGAGACTAGATTTACACATAAATCTTCTCCACACTAAAAACCTACTCCAGATTCTTCAGCACCATGTAAAACCTGAATTTGATATTAGGATCGTCTGTACTGTTGTCAATGGCAACTGAATGCTAATGATGAAGGTACTCATTGATTAGCATAAATCCCCACCCATATCAGGAGGTGTAAAGGTGCATTTTAAACCTAGAAGGTCCTTAGATACTGGAGCTTCTTTGCGGAACATCTCCACCTTTTGCCGGTCTCGGTGCGTGTATGTAACATTTTCCAGAAAAGCGTAAAAATCAGATTCCCTCTTTTTATCACCTCCCGAGGTAGTGAAAAAAAGAGGCGCCGCTTCTGGCTGTAAGGTACAACCCCCTGTCCTTTAACTGAGAGAGACGTCTGGGAATGACTAGCGACTTTTACACGTAAATATCAAAGGATCCGGAGGCAGTAGAAGGAAATGCTTAACTCTCGGTTAGAGAGACACCTTTACGTAAATGTTACAGAATGTTGGTATGTAAGTGCCTAGAGTATTTCTGTCAGTATGCTACAGGCATGACAGCGACTATAGTGCGGTAAGGGCCTCAAAAGAGGTGACTAATGCAGTTAATGCCACATCATCTGTCCAAGAAAACATTGAAGAAGTGAATATCATTTTCTACGAAAATGACAAAAGTCTTTTTTTAAGTTTCTGGTTTCAGATCAGGTGTTCAGAGTTGGTTCAGTCAACTCTTGAGTATGTTGACGCCGAGTTACCGCGACTATAAAAAGCCATAATCAATGGAGCTCTGATACCGTGTTTCACCATGGCAACACAAGTCAACAGAAAGATCCTCCTACTCTTCTTCTTTGGAGATTTTATTGCAGACGTGACTTTCTGCAGTAAGAAGACTGCAGCGATGGAGGAAAGACAGTTGATGAGGGAGGAATTATGGAGTTGATGCGTAATTTAAATATTTAGTGGTGGTTGAAATCCTCCTTACATGAAAAAAAACAAAAACAACAAAGCTTTCAGCCAGTTGGAGACGAAATATAAAACATATTTCAGACAGGTAACTCAAGCGTAACAGGTTTGGCTGCATTCACTAATTTGCCTTTTTTTTCTTCTTCAAACATTAAGGAGGAATGGAAAAAAATAAAAATAAAAAAATCACTAAAGGAGCCGAGATGGGAGTATGGATGCATCAGTACATCCAGTCTCACTGGAAAATCCTAAAAGGACATTTCTTTACTTGCAGAAGAGGAAGCAGGACACTAATAAAGTAATAAAGTTATTTCAAACAATTCTAAGTTTTAAATCATGTTGATCATTCAATGACTTTGTGGCGAACAGATAAAGAAAAGAGTGTATATATAGGCTATATGCCTGTTTAAAGGAAATAAAAGGAATGGGGAGCTTATCAGACCAATTTTCTCTCCGCTCTGCTTCATTAACTTTCTAATGAATATAATAAGTTTGTTCAGTATCTCCATCGTTGTTAAGAAAACTGACATTTGCAAATCAATAATAAAATTTCTAATTCAAGGTGTTTCATGTGAAGTGTGGACTTACTGTGTGTGATATTTCTGATGCACAGAAGGACAAGATCACAAGTTTGTTTTTAATTAACTGTGATTTAAAAAAGAAAAAAAAAAAAGAAGACTGGGCACACTAAAAAATTAAATAAAATAAATCATCAAGGTGTAACAAGTGCAAGTCATGGTTGGCTTGTTCAGATTAAACCATCTATTCTGATCCTCAACATACTTTGCAGTTGAGGCGTCTCCAGAATGATCATATGATACGACTATCTGATCTTTTCGGCTCCATGACGTGGAGGAGACAAATAACTCTGGGTAGATTTTGTTCAGGTTCATTCCTACAAAACGTTCAGAACTACTAGCATTTAAATTCGCTCTGCTCCAACACAGATTTGTTCCGTTCATATTTCATGAATGAGGCTCAATACTCCTGATTTAAAAATTTGAGAGAGAAAAAAAAGATTTATCTTGCTTTCATCTTCCATCGAAACACTTATCCCCATTTTACACAAATGACAGAAACTAAATTATTATGTGCCTGAATTATTTTTGTAATAAATAAGTGAACAAGTACATTTTCTTCCTCTTTTTCTTAACAGGATTCTTGTCTATGTTTTCAATTGGTGTGAAAAATCCAGAAACATATTTTCACGGGCTCAGATGTTTCCAGCTTCAATGTATTAAAAGCCACGTCTACGTTGTGCTTGCAGACTGCTGTATTGTACAAGTGAGAAGAAATATACTACACCAGGAGTTTTCTTAAGAAGGTAGAAGGGGGGTGGGGGTTGTTAGAGTCACACATGTGATGGACGGTACCTGCCCACGAAATGCTCCTGTGCAACCTGCCAGGAGCTGGAGGGCCTGGGTGGGCACTGCCCACACCCAGAGACCAGAGCGAGCCGCCCACTGCAGGCAGGGTGCCAGTGGACAAGTCGGTGGCAGATGAAGCCACATTACACACCGTAGCCGATCACAAACCAGCACGGTGGTGAGGATACATAAAAACAAAAGCCAATAAGAACAAAAAAATGTATGGGTTGAGATGATGGGAGAATAGAGAAAATTAAAAAAAATAAATAAATATGGAGATGAGAAAATGGAGGAAATGGAGCCCAGGTGTAACAGATATACAAAAGCACATCACGCTGGGTGGAAATGCAAACGTAGCTTCTGTAAAAATATAAATAAATAAATAAAAGAGCACATGTGACTAACAAACAAGAGCTTGTTAAACTACTGAACTGAGTGAAGACGAGACTTCATGTTCAAGTAGGACTGGGCAATATGGCCAAAAAACAAAATCCCCAATTTTTTAATACCAAAAACCAAATTTTTGATATTCATTGATTTCTCTCTCTCTTTTAAATAAATAAACTAACTGAAAATATATAATACCTATAAACTTTAGATATTGTAATAGATAAAAGCACAACCCTACTTCACATATCCCAAATATGCATATAAATAAACAATGAAGCATATAATAAGCAATAATAACAATAATAATACCATATTTACGTATAGCCATAAACTATACATTTAAATTAATTGATAAAAATTGACATTATCACCCAGCCCTATGTTCAGGTCAATTATTCATCAGCAATTTCATTTCATTTAGCTAAAGTGCATTAAAATGGACCATGAACAGGCAGCCAGGAGGGATGCAACCATGCATAACATTCTAAATATCCAAATATTAGCTAGCTCACTATTTTGGATATGCTCTTGTGCTTTACGCATGATACAACAATCCAGGCTTATTGGGCAAAAACATACCAGCAGACCTGCTAACATAGTCACAAAGACTCCTCAGACTGCTACTCACCAGTGTTGGAGCGCTGAATCAGGTGTGGCTTCCCTCCAACACTACTGTGTGTTTGAGTCAGGGGTTCAGAGCCAGATGTGGGTGCCGGAGCAGCTGTGCTGGCTGGAGCGCTTGCTGTCTGAGCAGGAGCCTCCTTCACTCCCTCCATTGCCATCAAGACACTGGAGAGCTCCTGAAGTGGCATGTTGCCAAGCTCAGAAGAAAAGGGGCTGGGCGGGTTCTCCAAACACATCAGCCAGCTGGTGTTACCTGAAATGACAAGACAAGAGGCAGAAAAATAAGTCCATCCTGCTTTATCAAATTACATTACAGATCACTAAATAATAAAGCATACTGAACGTTCTCAGTTGAATTTATTTCCAGTCAGTCACATTAATTAACACAATTAGGGAAAATCTAATCTAAATCTAATAAGTGAAAATCTAATTTCAAGGATTAGAACATCTTTAGATTAAAAGGGAAATAATTAAACAGTAAACAGTGTTTGCAGCCATGAAGTACTGCAGCTACAGCAGATGTATTTGTCTTGGCAATATAGTTCACTATAATTTTGGGAAATTAAAGAAAAACAGCACATTCATCGAGGATTATTTTGATTCTTCTCAAATCAATGAGAAAAAAAAAATGGGGTAAGAAAAAAAACAAAACAGAAAACTGTCCATGCAAACTATAATGTAAATGTAAAAATAAATGTTAAAAAAAAACATCCTACTTCATTCTTTTGTGACATACCTGAAGGTCTGCGTATAAAGATCTCTGCCCAGCCTTGTGTGAGCATTGGGACAAACTCAGCCAGACTGGGGTTGTCTTTAAGGGGAGACGGAGCAGATGGGGGGGCAGAGTTAGATGGGAGAACCATACTGTCCAAGGTGGGACCCGAGGACGGAGAAAGAGGAGTGGCTAACTCTCCTTCAGAGGGGGACACCAGAGGACTGAGACTCTGAGCAGGACCTGCACGTAAAGCGTGGCCACCTGGAAACCACAGGAGGTCATCAGTTATCTATCCACTAACCTTCTCACATTCTAGGAATGTAATAATAGCCTGAAAAATGTAAATCTACAATAAAAGAGGAAAAACATGACATGCAATGCAGTGATATATTTAACCATTTCAAGTATACTGGAAGAAAAAAACATACAAATCACATTTGTTTGTGTTTTTTTTTTGTATAAGTAACTCAATATAGATATACCAAAGGTCTTGCAGACCACAAGAACACTTTCCATTTACCTTCTCGTATTTGATAAGAAAGTGACAGAGGAAGACAAAACAATCCAAGACACAGGTTTGATCTCAGTGTGCTGATAGCTCAGGCAGAGGTGCCAACGGTGAACTAATAGAAAACTATATTTAGTACCTGAAATGGAGCGGACACGGGTACGTGTAGATCTGTTGTGCTGCTGGCTTGACTGCGACTCTAGTTTGGCCGGAGCCTCTTTGGTCATTCGTGTGTGTAGTGACGGATCTGACCTGCAGGGCAGGAGAGCAAAATAATTACAAAACGCTTATCAATTCATCAAAGCAAGTATCTCTGTACATTTAGATGACTCCCCCAGCACCCACAGCGTCCCCTTGTGGGAGTTGAACCCAGGACCTTCTAGCTGTTAGATGACATGTTTTTCATTGTTTTTACATTTTACCACACAAACTAGTAGAGGAGACCAGATTACTGCGAAACGGTGCAATTTTTTTCCACTTGGTGACAGTAGTGTGTCGCTATTGGGCCTTTTTGCAGACACAACCGCTTCCGGTAAAGAATGCAACAAGCCAAAACCAAGCATTTCAGTCATTTTCTACCTTTAAACAACTATGGTGTGCTACTGTGATACTGTGGAGTGTACATCACATGGCTCCAAACCAAAGAAGAAGCTACACATCTAGTCCTTCATGGCTGACATAATATGGGTAGAGTGGCCAAAGATCTCGCAGATTCACTGCATGAGGAAGGACAAAACAGAGAAGAATGTCTACGTGCTGAACCGCACAAGAAATTCCAGGCTATGCTCCCGTCATTTCGACAAGGGAAAGATCAGTATGGACGACTACACAAGTGGTGATCCTGTCCCCCTTGTATCCAGTAACTGGGAGAAAGCTACTGGTGCAGTGAAAAGTCCAGAATGGCACCGATTTGCAGAGTCGCGGATGAGTTCGAGTGCTTCACCCTTACACGTCATGTTCTGTGGTACTTGGGTAGCCTCCATTAGTAACAACAATGGTTGAAGGTTGAGAGACTAATCCTGTAATTTTTGCTGCTGAAAAATAAAATACAGTGTTTTTACACATCACATGCTCTGTAAATGACATAAGTGCCTTTGAGCAGTAATGCAACACTATTGCCATCACCCTTCAATAGAAGACATACAAGGATATCCACAGACCACTTAGAATGGATAGCACCGTCAATCCCTACTCATCCTCGACAAGGAATTAATTAACATATTTAGAGACTTTTCAAAAACACTATTAGTCCCTCTTTTTCTTTTCTGCAGTGAATGATTTGAAATAGCTAAACTTCGAAGCCACTGAGAGATACCAGCAACAGCTCTCCAACTCACTGACTCCATCTGGAATGTGCTGTCCCAATCAGGATTATCCAGACAAAATTTGCAATCTTACTGTTATCTCTGGGGAGATAAGATAGCACTGAATGTATTAAACATGGGTGTTGAAAAAGAGAGGAACTTCCACTCTCCTGATTGTGACACTTGGCAAGTAATTGTCAATGCTGTAGTCATGACAACTGAGCACAATATTTAGAATTGTAGCGCTAAAAAGACCTGAAAAAAAACAAATATATGATTTTATAATGGTATTACTTAGATTGATAAGGCAGCTTGTTGGTGTTGTTGCCTTAATACCATGTTGCCATTAACTTGAGGGGCACAGCTTTTAAAAAAAACATTGATGGGAGAGGTGCTTGTTTGGCTGTATTCAAAAAAACATTATTTCAAACATCTGTCGCCCATTTCTCATATGAAAAAAACAACTGTTTTCTGAATTGTGGAGTTAAATGGTTAACAGTTTTTCCATTTTTTTTTTTTTTTGTTGTTGATTCTTATGCAGGTCTGGTTTCAAAGCTCAATAGTAGAGTAGTACAGAGTAGTTACAATCAAGAAACAGCTCCCACTGAATAAACAGACCTACTATAATGCAACTAGACTGATATGAGCCAGCTATAATAGTCTAGCTGCCCATCTAATAAGCAGGTAGCTTAATACTCTCCCTTCATTTGCAGGAAATTGCAGTCCAAGTAAATTGCTGAGGAATAAAATGAAGAACTGCATACAATTTGTGAGGTGTAAATGTGTGCAGCTCTCCAACAAGGATAAAGTAACAGTCTAAACCCACTTTATATGTCAACACTGCACTGCAGAAGTTGGAGGGCTGTGCACCTTTGTTACACCGATAAGTGGGCGATTTGTGGATTGATTTTGGTGCCAATCCACAGTGATGGAGAGTTGAGGATTACTGTCAATACTCACATCCTTTTTAAGCTGATGGTTTAGGAAAATCCAGAGAGGACAGAGGCAATGTTGGTGCAATTTATCAAAGGCAGGCTGACTCTTTCACTCACACCTAATTTTATGAAGTACTGATTACTGTATTTTTTGAGTACTAAATTAGGTATCCTTCTGTTATGTTAAAAAAAAAAGAAAGAGACGCATATCCATTTATTTTTGTAAATGGCACATGTTATTGGGTGGGGTCACACACATGCCTAAATGTAACAAACCTAACATGATGATATAATAGTTTTATGAAATATAACCTTTAGTATCACTATCAGTGTGGAAGGCATTGTTAACTGTGACTCAGCCTTTCTACATGAAGAGTTGTGTGCATAATAAAAAGTTATGTTACTGTTTATTAATATTTCATATTAAAAACTGCTAATAACAGGCTGCTTAAACCTACTTTATTTTATTTATTTAAAAGTGTTGTCTTCTTAAAAAAACAAAACCTTAACTTAAAAAAAACAAAACAAGAAAACTTAGTTATTAAGTTATTCCTTGGTTTCTGTTGCACACAGTGAACTGAAGTAGTTACTTATATTATCTTTCTGGACTGAGCAGTTTTAACTGATTTTGAATCAAGATTTATGTTTGAATAAAGAACTGATTTTCAAATCAAACTGTGCCCTAAAGGATAGCATGTCATACCCGAAGACTGACAACTTGTAAATACTGTGTTAGCGTGCATCACCTGGTCATTTCCCCTCCTCCTACAAGACGTTCAGACATGTCCAGGCCCAACAGTGCTTGCGTTCTGACACCTCCGCTGGTTGTTATGGTTACCAACTTGTTACCCACCAACCAGGTCATACTACGACCTCCTGCCAACAGGAACTCTGCAATGGGAGACCTAACAGGAAAGTAAGAAGTCATAAACCATCAATGCTACATGCTCTCTCCCAACTGTGCCCCCCATCCATCCTTCTCTATACTCATACACACACACATATACATACATCTACTCTCCACAAACCTTTTTGGCAGCGCAGAAAAGTTTGAAAACACATATCGTGCCATCATGTCTAGACAGGTCTCCGTCAGTTCTAGGTGTACAGTTTTGAGCCCCTCGTCTGCCTGAGTTACTGCATTTTCATCGGCAGAACCCAGACTGCAGGTGGTAGTTGAGGTGTGCATCCTATAGGACAAAAAGAAGATATTGCTAAACAGCAAAAGGAGCAAGATGAGGACAAGAAAGGTTTGATGTAATATAATGTGATCTGTGCACAGACATGCGAGGTATTTCAAAATAAAAAAAAAAGAGAAAAAAAAATGAAAAGATGCAGTCATAATAGTAAGATATCATTAAAAGATACTAACACACATGCATCCACACATGTGGATGCATCCATGCAAGCACACAAATACACAAATACAAACATGCAGTAATATTGGACATGGTCTAAGTGGCCACAGAGACTATGATACTATACTTGCTCTCTGCTCAAACACAAATAAGCTTTTCTTTCCTTTTTATAGGAGGCTGAAGGGACCCCTTTTGCAGCATATTTTGATGCAGAAAAAGCAGCTGGTAGAAGCAGTTTGTGAGGGAATTTGTTTCACTGAGTGACCACTGAGGCCAGATCTCTTCATTAGGGCTCATTGAGTGAAGGACTTCTTTGTATTCATGAGAAATCTTAATGTTTGCTTTGCAGACAAAGAAAGTTTAGAGTACAAGTGAAGAAGTTATTGTCCGTCTCAGTCATCTCTAGAGAGACACTAGACAGAGAGACTAAGAGATCACACTGGGGAGTATTCAAGACTGTTTTTACAAGAAATAATAATACTAGCAAGGATAGAGAATGACTAGTGAAGAAATACATCTGTCTCTAAATTTATGTATGACTTAAGTCAATTTAGGTATGATCACAAAATAAGGATTAAATAAACTTCCAATACTGCTGTACATTAGTTCTTTTGGAGGGAGCAAGAAGAAATTTCTCACTCAGACCAAGTCCTTGAATGTTAATCAGCAACTATTCCACACTTTGACACTTACCTTCCTTCTTATAAAATATTGATTGTTCAGTTCTATGTCTAGTGGGTACATACTCCAAACATGACCATGAAACTACTAAATTTCAAAGACTTCAAACAATTCGAATGGCTTTTAAATGGAACAAATTTACACTCACGGCCACTTTATCAGCTCCACCTGTTCAACTGCTTGTTAACACACGTATCTAATCAGCCAATCACATGTCCACAACTCACTGCATTCATTCACGTAGAGGTGGTGAAGATAACTTGAAGTTCA
>JBAMYA010094389.1:0-21321 GCA_037176975.1 Arrhamphus sclerolepis | reverse complement strand
ATAGATAGATAGATAGATAGATAGATAGATAGATAGATAGATAGATAGATAGATAGATAGATAGATAGATACATAGAGAGAGAGAGAGAGTCTGCAAGACTTTTTTTTTTTTTTCCTAAACAGTAACGACTCGTCAGGTGCTTTTCCTGTTTGACTCCAAACCCCGTAACAGCTGAACAAATTGTTGTGTTTTATGTTTGTCTGAAATTAATCCTCTTTGCAGGCAGATGACTGTCTTTGTTTCAGGCTCTATTTATAGCAGGCGCTCATTACTTACGAACACCACCTCGTCGCTCCCTCGCCTGTGTCCCATCAAAGGATCAGACCGAGACCAGCAACTTGACTACAAGTAGTTTATGTCGCTTCATTACCTGGACTCAAAGCTCAGTTGAGGTTGCTGCAGTCTACGTCTCTTTACCCGGAAGTCCCAGAGCACCAGAGTTCTTAGCCAGAAGTCCTGTGGAGATCCAGGGGTCTTGCAGAGATTAACTATGGGATAAAAAACGCTTAGCTCCTTTGGTAACACAGCTAAATCAGATTGGGCTGCTGCGAGCATGGAAACAGATTCATTATTCTAAACTAAAGACTCGTTTTAAAGTACCAGTATTTGTCTTGTAAACAAGGTCTTTACATGTCATGCTAAAAGAGCCACAGTGCTTGCTGGGACAAAGATTGATGTCCATTACGGAAAGGGATGATCTGTTTTTATTATTATTATTATTATTCTTTTAGAAATTGCAAGCATTTCTAATTCAGATACCTTATTGCTTTAATTAATCAATAGTCACAATTTTGGAAAAACCATTTAGATGACTGACTTCTGATGTTGTTATTGAGCCACTTTCACTTATTTGTCAGATTAAGGCAAAAATAAATTTCTCAAATGTCTCAACAGCGTCCTTTTGTGCGCAGAGTCTGAAAGACAACCTTTAACACCCTTTGTGGTATCCAAACAAACCTCAATGCCAAGAATTCTAATACGCCACATACGACTCACAAATGTCAGCACACAGAGAAATCAGGCCACTAATTGTCTTTTGTCACCCAGCGACATTCCTTATGTTCACCCCTGGCAACCAGGGCTTAAGGAAGCACAGAGATTTAGTTTGACAGCCGTGTCACTGAGATTAGTGCTCCTCGGGGCGGGGCTGGCCGCCTGTGGACTGTGTTTGGGTGAAGTTGGGGGGGGGTTTCGCTAGCAGCACAATGTAGTCCAACCAAAGACTCAAGCGTGGTCATTCTGCTGAATATCAAAAAACGTAACAAGTTTGATTAATGAACCCGGCCACTTTTATCCAGTTTGAGCCAGCGCTGACAGCTGAAAGACACATATGCAGGGTAGCATCACAATACTAAAACAGAATACATTCTTCACGCCAACAATTCATCCTTTCAGTCCTTAGATTCAAGTTCATGAATGTCGAACAGCTTTTCAGTGATAGTTCAGTTATTTCTTATGTAATACATGCAAGTTTCAGAAAAGCACAAGTTTGTAAAAATAAATAAATAAATAAATAAACACCTAGAAATATACATTTTGATTTTGGAGAATCAATTTAAATGCAAATCACTGAACTATTACTGGGAAGAAAAGCTTTCTCTGATTTAGATGAGGAGCTGTCAATCATGTAAAACCATCACGAGCCAGTTGTGTCAGATATCATGTGGCTAACTTAGCTCCACCTTAACACAATAATACCCAAAGCAGAACTATTTAACCTTCTACTACATGTTTATTGATAAATAAAGCTTGGGTAGTTTTGTAAACAGTCTGAGAACTGCCATCTGGCCATTTGATTGGCTGCCATATATTTTGTTAGTACAAAAAAATTCACCCCTTTGTCAGCTGTCTTGAGCGTAAAATCTAACTATTGAGACCAAAACCTTTTTTTTTTTTTTTTTTTTTTTTTTCTTTACCGGGCTGTAAGTTGTTGATTTCTGCTGCAAAGGTGGGCATTTTAACATGGGAGTCAGTGGGAATTTATTGTTTTGGATCCATCCCCACAAAATTTGATTCCTGGTGGCACTCGGTGGAGGAGGTCACATGATTTTATGGTTCAATGCCAGTAAACTGTGTCAAAAAAAACAAAAAAAACAAACTGAAGACAATTAACAAAAGGTATTCACATATTGGTGGCTTGTCAGCTGAGATAAAATGCTGAAACTCTCAAGCTTGCTCCTGGTCTTGAGTAAATATAAAATATATCTGTCTTGTCAGCATGTTTGCCTAAATGCCGATGCAGCGGTGCTGGAAATCCAACTGTATCAACAAGTCAGCACAACCTTCATATGAGGTCTTTGATGCCATTTTTATCTGGCTCGTGCTATAGTTGCCCATTTCCAGAATATAGCAGTTTTGATCCTTTGATTAAAGACAGCCAGTTGAAAAAGGCTCTAAAATGAGCAGAGGTTGGCCAAGTTTAGCTAGCCAGCAGAGGACTGTTTCATGTTACCCTGTTACTGGCTATTCCTGTCACTTCTCCACTGGGCTGAGATAAACACTTCCATTCTGCAGGCCCGAAGACATAGTTAAGAGACCATGATTATAGCCTTGGGAGTGTTGTATAAATATATCCTCTGGGAGAGAGATGTGTCCTGACAGCCGCAGTTTCTGTTCTCTGTTTCTTTTTTGCATGTTTCCAACAACTTTCCCCTTTCAGGCTTGTTGACCTGTAAGGTGAACTGTTTCTGCACGTGCTCAGAGTTTTCCTTTTGAATCAGAGGCAGTCCCAGTCAGACAGCACGGCTCCCTGGTTATGCCACTACCTCACAGGAGCAAAGTAACTATGTTTATTCTTCCTCGTGAATGTCACCCTCATGCATTCCCTGCAGTCTGTGGTACATTTTTAATTTGTGCGTACTCGGCACACGGTGGCAATCAGAGTTTGAATGATCACTTACTCTGACGTGAACACAATAAAACATATGACAAAGTAGAGTTTGTGCAAAGTGTGACCCACAATTCCTTCTATATTTGAATTTAAATATTAACAAGGAAAATGTTGAGAGAGGAAAGATAAGAAAAGGACATGGCACGATATGTCTCCTTTCTTAAGACTCATACTGAGAAAATAAATACAACATTACACAGTTTAACAGGGACAGATTAGGAGAAGAAATATGACCAAAACACAAGCTGCTGTTGCCAGATCCAAGTCTGCAGCTGGAGCTGCCAGATCCTAACAGAAAAACAATGGGAAGCAACCGAATAGTGAATCTGGTTGACAGCAGAGAAGCCAACGCCGTCCTTAGATGTGGCCTTGAGCTGTCTCTTTGGCAGCCAAGTCCATGTTGATTTACACCACAGCAGCAATTCACAACCCAAACACATCCCAGACAAATAATTATGTCAGGTCGACTCTTTCAGCTTATCATGGAATCAAAACAGAAACTATTGACCACAAAGGCCGACATATGTGCAGCACCACCCCAGACAATACGGTGTTGAAGTTGTGGTGCTGTTTGTTGTGGTCTGGGTGAGGATCTGCTGTACAACAGTGCCTAAGCCCAGGGAGGTCTGGGGAGACTGAGCTGTATACTTTGCTGGGAAAGGAGAGCGATGCGCGCTGGATCGTGTTCAACTCACTGATGAAATCAAAGAACGTGATCCTCACAGAGCCGCTTGCTTTGTCTGAATGATAACAGGCTCGCTGAGGCAGGATAAATGATAGAATCTTCAAGTCCAATCCCAGGATGACTGCCAAACCTTTGCTTTGTTTTGTTTTGTCTTCTCGATTGTGCTAATATGCTACCTTCCTGCCAAGAAACCGAAGCACCACCTGCACTCTTGCTGGTCTCTCTTTCAATATACAATACATATAACAGTTTTGTTTTTTTTGTTGTTGTTTGTTTTGTTTTGTTTTATTTTGTTTTGTTTTTTTGTTTTTGTTTTGTTTTTGTTTTTGTTTGTTTTTTTTTGGGGGGGGGTCCTCACTCATAAAACCACAGATAATTTGCATCCAAATGTGGTTTGTAAATGTAATTATTTAAAAGATGATCATAACAAGAGTTTTTTTTACTTCATCATTTAGTTATTTCTCCATCTTTTTGAGGCCCTGTGCTCATTCGTAACCAGTCCACGAGCAGCAAACAAACTCTCTTGTGATGAGTCAAAAGCAGAGTGGGTCTGGTTTTTGAAAACAATCACAGGACTGTTTCGTGACTTAAATCTATTTCATGAATGAAAATCTACTTTTTACGTTGGCAGAAATGTCAGCAGGACTTTTGTGGCTGATGACTGAGCTTTAGCGTCTTAATTTGGCTCCAGCTGTGAAGGTGGTGCTAAAAGGCAGACTGCTGCAACACTCCTGATGCACAAATACTCCAGTCTTTTTGTCGCATGGCGCTTTTTTAGTCTAATAATGCCATGATACTACTCTGTTCAACTCATTCTCATGATGTTACATAGGTCGTAAATAAATAAATAAATCATTGGTCACTCTCTAATTTTATATTCCATCACTTGAGCATCTTTATTTTGTGTTATTTTCCTCCTTGCATCACTTTTTCAATCCCTGCTTTTATCACAATTCATTTAGATTTTTGCCAGTCTGTTTTTAATTAGTGCAAGAATTTCAGTTTCATTTTTGCACTAATTTTAAAATTCTTTTTTTGTTTTTAAATGTCTTCATGGTCTCGTTCCAGGCGTACACTGTTCCACGCTCTTTCAGGCCAGCAGATCAGTCAATGTCAATTCAATTCTAACCTATTTATATGAAGAATATTACAGTACAAGTTGTCTCTAGATAACTTGCCCCCTCCACACACACACACACAAAAACACACTGAGAGCAGGACCCCCTGCAAAAATCAGCTGGCTAAAGGAAGAAGAGGAGGGAGACAAGATGGAGAGGATGAAGGTCAGAGAGAAGAGGAGCACACAAAAATAAATAAACATGTGGTGGTCGGAGGGTCAGACTACATTGGTCATGTTGTTGGTTGTCCTGAAAACAAAAAGGAGGCGAAGAGGCAAACGCTCATTTGTGAACCAACATAGTGGAAAGAGCTGCCTTTGCAAATCAGACAGACCACCTCACCTCCAGTGTCATGCCTGCTCCTCCCAGCTACCTCTATCAGTGTCAGCAGCCTTCTGATCACCGGTCCCAACACTACAACTCCCAGAATCCCACAGTTCTCCTCATCATGGACTGCACCTGTGCCCTCATCATCTTCATCTGCTTCACCTGGCCTCCTACCTACTTATACCCTGCACAGACCCAGCAGCAGTGTGTTGTATTGATTACCTGTGTGAATCAACACTTCATGCTCTTTGTGTGCGTCACCATGCACAATTTATTTCTGCAGCGTAGTACTGTAACCAATACGCAGTTGTTGGAGCGGTGCTGGAGCTTACTTTGTCTGGTTTTTTGCCGATAGCGCTCGTGGATGATCTCTGGACCCAGACGATGCTTTGTAAAAGTAAGCAAATATTCCTTAAAATGAAATTGAGACTGATATATTAACCTGAACAAAAGTCTTTTGTTCTGCTTTAAGGCCCATTGTAAGAGGTACAGACATGAAAGGACATCTCAGTAGCCTCTACAAACTTAACCATGTTGTATAATATTGAAGCTGGAAGTTATATGCAGAAGCTATTAAAACTGTAGAAAGTTTTGTTGTTTTTAACACATTTGTCCTGGATTAAGAGAATTTATTAGACAAGATCTCTCATTGCTTTTCAAGCAGATTTTTTTTTTTTTTTAGTTATCTTCTTGGGGGGAGGAGGGGGTTTAAGGCAGTTTATGTGGGAAATAATATCCTTTTGAAAAGTCTGGTGGCTGATGTGCATGCAATTTTTGGTTAAGTAGTTCGCGTCTGGCCCTGAATTCTCCCTGCATCCATTTGGCTCTTGTTCAATCCACCTCCCCTCTGTTTATAACGCTCTGTTAAGTGCATACTTTCCATACACTCCTGGCTCTGAGATTTACAAGTTTCCCAGTCATTGTGGCACCAAACAGGCCTTTTTTTGGAGAGTCCTTAGATTTTCCCCTCAAAATAGTAGAAGTGGAATTACAAAAAGGTATTGAGATTTAGGTCAGGCCAAAAACAAAACAAAAAAAATTAAACTAAAAAAATAACTGCTGTTTTTCTTTTTGAAATATCTTTGCAATTTAATATTTATTCCCTCATAATTTGCCAAAAAAAAAAAAACTACATTGATCACCAAAACATCTTTCCTTCCAAATCAGAAACACAGCCAGTTCTGCAGCTCATTGATACTCCACCACAAAGGCCCCAAGCAGCTTTTAATATGATGCAGATCTGCAGTGTCTATGTTAAAAAGAAGCCGTGAAACTTGGCTCTGACTGGAACGTCAGGTATTTCCTTTCATCTTCTCCCTTGGAGGCAGAAGTAATGATATCGTGTCTCCTCGGTGTGTCAAAAAAAAATGTTTGTGCAAGGTGGTTGCTTCTTATATGAAACAGGAAATAACGTTTGCTAACCAAAGGAAAGTATATTGTTTTATTGGAGGTGTGGGGTTGAAAGCATTGCAAAGATAAAGTTTCTGCATGAAAATGGAGAAAGAACTTCATGCGGAGGAGGAGCTCAGTCAACCTCCTACAGCCACAAGAAGAGGGTTTAAATACATGGTTGCAAAAGGTGCTTTTGTACTTTCTATGTTGTATTTTGAACAAGTGTGCCAGACATTAAATTCATACCTCAAGACATGAATTTTGGAGATAAAACAAAAGAATAGCATCTACTTTTAAGGAACAGTGCAAGCTCAGAAAATTTGCAAAGAACTGAAGAGATCGTTCTACGTCCTCTGAGCTCAGCTGACAATTATTCACATTTTTCTAATGAAATGAAAGTTGACCATTGGGAAATAATTATATTATCTTTAGACTGTGGCTTTAAAACAGTAGAGGAGTTCAAAAGATCTGTTAGATCGGTTAGAATTGTTCAGAGATATATAAATATAAAAAAGCAAATCAAAGTCTTAACTAGGTAACTATATATTACTCCCTGAGTGGTCCAGGCAAAGACAAAAGCAGATTTGTACCATAAACATTGCTTATAGAATCTTGAGGACAGTCCATATTGGTTGGTTTGAGTCCCAAACTAACAGTTTTTTCAAAGAATCTTGTTTAGGGTGGAGACTCACTGTCATTGACATTTAAGAGGATATTTGCACTGCATGTTTTTTCATTCACGTCTGTAACAAGGTTGAAAAATAACCTGGAGCCTTTTGTTTGTGCTGAATGGTCCTTTTTGCAGCTGCAATGATATTGAATGAGGATACAAAAAACAGCATGAACCAGGAGAATGGGCTTCTCCCGAGGGGACTAAATAAATAATGGTCTAAGTTTGATATTATGGCTATTACGCCCATCAATTCACCAAGTTTAAAACATCATTTTTGGTCAGAATTGGAAGCGTTTAACTTGGTGTTTTTGATATTAACATTGTATGAGATTCGGATGATTTGAATACTTACCCTCTCGATGCCTTAGTAAATTTGCGGCACTGCATCGGCTTTTGTCTTATGAGCATTACCCCCAAAATCAATTGTTCCCACTGGGAGTTATTCAAGGAAATGTTTTCTCATGTGAGTTTGACTTGAAATGTTCTGTTTCCAAGCTAAGAAGTCCCCAACTCTAAATGTGCTTTGTGTTGGGTAAGGCTATAAATCTTTACATACAGTAATGATTTGGACATGCTGCAAATCTTTCATTCCTCTGTTCCCTGTGGCACACCTGTTCACCTTTCCCAGTTTCCAGCCCCCAGACGTGGCTGGGCTGATGCTGAGATGAGACGGGAAGAACTTAGACAACTTGGAAAGGGGCAATGACCCTGCATACCCCCAAGAAATGGCAGTAATGCTCCTGGCTCTGCATTGCGAACTCCTGCTTGTGGTTTTCAGGGCATGTGTCAGGGCGTTGTCACGTGCGTTGGAAAGATTTATGACCAATAAATTTCAGAGCAGTGAGTGCTGGCACACTCTGGACAGAAAACCACGGTGTGTGCTGTTTGCAAAGGCTTAAATATACAGAGACTCAGGTAACCGTCAGGAGCGCGTTCACAAGCACACTTCAATGTGACTAAGCTGTCACATACTTTGATTTACAATGGGAGAGGAAAACTTTTCATCTTTGGGTATGCACCTATTCCTAAAATGTCAGCCTCTCCGTCTGTGCAGTGATATGTATTTACGACATCCTGTTTTGGTCATGAAAAATGCCATTGCTAAGATGCTGCAGAAAATAAAGCGACCATTACTTCTAATAGTGTCCAGGAAAAAAAAAGTGAAACCCTTTTGGAATTGACTAGCTTTCTGACTTTTTTTTTTTTGCAGTGCAGAAATGTCAAAACATGCAAAAGTGGGTCATGTCCAACTATACAGCAGAAATAAACAAGTAGCCTGGTACAAAAACAATTTTGGTTTCGCCATGTTTGATATCACCACCTCTCATGTCTTGATATCATTTGAACAATGAACTGATTCCTCTTGTGAGTTTGTGTGTATAAAACTGTTCAAATTAAATGGACGAGTCGATACAAAATCACACTTTGGCATAAATGTGCATGTAAAATGTACAGAGTGATAGGGAATGTCTCCTTTTTTGAATGAGCTACACAGTTCTTACACAGAGAGCCTTTTGAAGGTCCAAGCTGATTACAAATGTAGAGATGAACAGCTGGAGTGGAGTGTTGTAGTGCAGCAGAGCTTGTCATTAAGGTACTTAATCCATCAAACCAATTCCATCTAGGAATTGTTACACTTGGCTGTTCGATGATACAGATCTAGAGAGTACTTTAAGTGAACATAAATCCGTTCAAGTGACATGGAGTTAGGTGCTGATTTAAAATAAACAAATAACTGGGGAAACTGTGAGTTTTAAAAAAATACCCATGTAAAATTTAACCCAAGTTCAGCTGTTCCAACATCTTGAAGAGACTGCTGCTAACCCACAAAGATTCTGAAATACACCAAAGTTTCCCAGTTCTATTCAGGACTAAGCAAACCAACCTGCCATTATCATATACTGTCTCCATGAAATCCTGCTCATATTCCCGATGTGCCTCAAACAGGAGATTATACCTCACACTGCACAGCACACAACCACATGGGAAGCAGTTCAAAACCCAAGTGGTTCAAAATGTTTTTCTGTGATCCACGATGGTCCCTCGGTGTCGTGACTGTCAGTAACTCAGACTTTACTCATCTAGGACCACACAAACTCGCATGACAAGACTCATTTATGTCTGCAGGAGATGCCAGATTCACTGTGAAAACAGATGGCAACTGATACAGTATCATGTTGAAAACAACTGAAGCTTCACATCAGACAGATATAAAAAGTGGATTTACTTTAAAACAGTTGTTTTTATATATTCTTTTTATAACCACAGTAATACATGAAGCTCTTTTATGTCTTTCTGCGCAGTTTACAAGATGAATTATGAGGTTAATACCACCCACTGAGAAATGTTCATTACAACTGCTGTTCATAATTTGCCTCCATTGGGTCTCATTCATGAAACTTGAGCATAATTAATTTATTCTTAAACTGTGAGCAGAACAAAATTTATGTTTTCACATTTTTGAAAATTTTTTTGTAGTTCCAAACAATTGTTTGTTCCTATAAATACCTCAGATCCCTGTAAAATGCATATTTTTAATATGAGAATAAATCTGAAATATAACACATTTATCAATGGGCCTATCACATACCAGTATTTAAGCTTGATATTTTGTTGCTTAAAGTGTTAATGCATTGATTAAATGGTCCTGATATGTCAGCAGGGACCCACCCAGTGACTGTGGGTGTTAAAGAAAATGCCAGTGGTGTCACAAAGCCATGGTGGATTGCTGATATAAATGTGGTAATTCATTTGTTTATTTTGCATCCAGCATATTAAACCAAATTTCACTTCTTGAATGCATTTTTTTGGACAGAAGACACAATAATAAATGTGTGTATTAAGTGCTGGTTCATGTTGTCCTGGGATTGGGTCATTGGGGTCCCCGCCCCCGACTGCCACCCGAATCACACAGCACCTTCCCCTTATGGCCCTTCCTGCAGGTGGTGAGCCCACTTGAAGAGGCGCCCACGTTGCTCGTTCGGGCTGAGCCTGGCCGGGTCCCCCGGCCACCAGGTGCCCGCCTACGAGCCCCAACCCTGGGCCTGGCTCCAGGGTGGGGCCCCAGTAACGCCAATCCAGGCGACGTACATGACTTCGCTGTTGTATCTCTCATAAGGAATTTGTGAACCGCTCTTAGTCTGATCCGTCACCTAGGACCTGTTTGCCAGGGGAGACCCTACCAGGGGCATTAAGCCCCCGACAACATAGCTCCTAGGATCATTCGGATACTCAAACCTCTCCACCACGATAAGGTGGCGGTTCAAGGAGGAGAATGCCTAGGAACGCCTTGGGATCCTCCCGGAAGAGCTAGAGGAGGTGTCTGGGGAGAGGGAAGTCTGGGCGTCCCTGCTGAGGATGCTGCCCCTGCGACCCGGCTATGAATAAGCGGAGGAAGATGGATGGATGGATGGAAGTACTGGTTCATAGGGAATGGAAGCGTTGTGGTCTAGTCTCACCGGGAGCGCTTGAAAAGCAGAACCCATGTAGCACATCCTTATAAGATGGTCCATGGGCAGGGTTTTATAAGCTGCAGGAGCACACTCCCAACTAGCAGTTAGCTGTAATTGACTAATTTACAAACATTCTTACAAATACGACTTTTACACCTTGTTCATGAGTCCAGAGTTTGCCTTTTGTAAGTAAGCGATCTGTATAAAAATTTACTCACATTTCTGAAGATTTCGTGAACACAGACCACTGTCTGAGATAATGGCACAAACAATTATTTGACTGTGTTGTCATGCCCAGAAAAAATTAGATTTCCAGGAAGACGGGTATTTGTTGTGTTGACCAACTTGCTAGCTAACTGCTAGTAAGTATGTTTTATGGAAAAGTTGCCAGTGACCTGAAAGAAAGGAAAAGAGAGGTGAGTCAGCTCTTACTCAACAGCCGTATCTTCTGATTCGCCACATCGGCTTGTGTTGGCCACATTTCAAAGCATTGGGTCGAGTCTGTTCATTTGCAAGCAACACATTACTGTTGTCCACAGTCACACAAATGCAGTTCATACTAGATTAACCCACTATCTCTACCCCTTTCTTCCCAACGTTACTTCTGAGACTTGTGTCTCTGTGTGATCACAAACTTTGATCATGAAACAGGGCAACTGAACACTGCAATTATTGTCTTTTTTCCTTCATGCAAGGTCCGATCTTAGATGACCCACCCCCACATGAGATTTCATTGGCTAGCAATTGCAGCTTAGCTGCAAGTTGACTAACGGACGCATGCGTCAATGCATCTTGAGTCGAAAATTTTGCAAGTTTTGATAAAAGCAGCAGACCCGACACAACATATGCAACAACGGTTAACTACAGCAGATGACATCACTCCATTCAATGTCTTTGGAGACGGGTGCAGACAATGAACGTAACACTAATGAGGGTGTTAAACCCCATACAACTACAACTGCATTGTAGACACCCATCTTAACAGCCAAAGCCTGTGAACAACTTTCTCTGTGTGTTCCAGTAAAAATTTTCCTGCTAGAGTTTGAGACCAAAGTGAAAGCGAGTCCCAATCCTGTTCCCCTCACCAGATGCAGCCACTTGCATGTGCCATCATCTAAACAAACCAGCTGCATTTCATTCACTACTTCCTCTGTAGCTTCTCCATTTGACTCTGCATGATCCAATGTAAACTGCATTAGAAAATGATTGTGCTTTGTCATGGAGCCCTGATTTGAGACCCACCCTGAAACAAAAAAAAACAAACATCCTGAACAGAAAACAGTCCCCACAATCCAGTGCAGCAGTATCTCATTGGGTTTAAATTAATTATTGTTTTACATGTTTCATATAAATCTCTTATGCGTTCTATCAAATCAAACTTTCACCAAACATTTTCAAACGACTGCTTTAATTTACTAATGTTCCAGTCCATCCACTACTTTTAGCAGCAGGTCTGTGTGACAGTCAAGTTTCTGTCTTCAGACCTGAGTCTGAGAGGGAAAATGCTCTTTGTTTGTTGTGTATGTATGAGGATTTCAGTTTTGGATACATCATTATGGTCAGCTGGAGTCAACTGCTAACTTGATGCTGCCAAACAGTTACCGCCCCACAAAACCCATTCCCTAAGTGGGGAACTGTGACTTCATAACCAACATATCTTTAGCTCCAGAACTCCAAAACATCAATGAGGGTTTCACATAAACACCAAGTTGTTTGCAGGGAAATCCCAAAGCTTCCCACAATGCAGTTTATAACTACAACTGCGTTGTAGACACCCATCTTAACGGCCAAAGGCTGTGAACAGCTCAGTTTTTAAAACTATGATCACATACAACGTTACTTTCCACGCAAAGACTGTGATCTATAAACGAAGACTTGATGGTAGCATGTGTGCACCTGTATGAAAAAAAATTTAAGCTTGTGCATGAACACTCTGGAGACAGAGGAACCTAGCAACACAGATGGTGAAGTGGTGAACTGAAGCCCCTTTCATCTCATATATTTCACTTTCATATCAGACTTGTAGATCCATGTGATCATAAACAGCCAAGCCTGCAGTATCATAGATGTCTTCCTGCAGTGATGCATTCCATAAACACTGAGTATGTTCATATGTCGCACTTCCACAATCAAATCATATTCTACTGCGGTGGATACCACTGACTGACGCCTTAATTGTGAACAGGTGTGTATCAAGCAGTCTAATTGCTGAGTAAATAAACAGTTCAGAGGTGCTCATACGTAATGTTGCATCTATGTGCTGCCACTCCTGGAGGACTGATAGATAAAGATGAAGAGAGTTTTTGTGAACCACCAAGATTTCCTGGACCCTGATGATGACTGGCTAATAGATCAGTGCTCTTGGATATATGTGCTGAACTGGATCCAGTGTGAAACAGACAGACAAATGGAAAAACACCATCCCAGAGTATTTACATGTTAACCATGCTCAACAGCTCTTACCAGTGAGAATTTACAGGCAGGAACATGTTTTCTATGATTGACCATATATAATGTTAAATTGGAGGCATTTTCACCATAACCAGTCTAACATCCAGTTTCCTTTGCTGGAAATTGTCTTTTTATGTTGTTCTCCCACAATGTTCAGTTTCACAAATCTGTGTGAAACAAACAATGTACAAGTTATTTGTGACTCAAACATGGCTCTGACAAAATTAGTAGCATGGTGCATGGCTCCTCAGAGAGAAAGGACAGGCCAATTCTGCACAAGATTGGACGACCCTGAACATTTTTCACTGAGTAAAATGTTTTGAAATCACTTGTTGTGAACTGGCTTTATGCAGGTGAATCCAGTTACAAAACATAATGTTATTAGTTAAATGTATTTCCATCCATCCATCCATCCATCCATCTTCTTCTGCTTATCCGTAACCGGGTCGCAGGGGCAGCAGCCTGAGCAGTGACGCCCAGACTTCCCTCTCCCCAGACACCTCCTCTAGCTCTTCCGGGAGAAGAAGAAACTCCTCCACCTGAGGCAGGAACTCTCCACCGATATGGAGGGGACAAACCACCTTTTTCCGGTTGAGAACCATGGCCTCGGCCTTAGAGGTGCTGATTCTCATCCCAGCCGCTTCACACTCGGCTGCAAAAAAGTTAAATGTATTTATTAAATGTAATTAATGTAAATGAACTGAATAATGACAGAGTCAAACCTATGTATATATATGAAGGTCATATGCCATTTTGGCAGATTGCACTTCACACCCCGACCACTTGGTGGTGAGTAGGCATCATCTTAATTAGTTGTTGTCTCTCTTGATGCATGACCTTGTTGGCTTCACACACTGCAGTTGAGTGTCTGAAGTTTCTTCAAAAAGCCCAATAACAATGATGGTGTTGATAATTAGCGCCTAGAGATGACTTGTCATAAATAGGCGCTATATAAATAAATTGAATTGAATTGAATAATCATCTTCCACTGCATCAGTGGAAGATGCATCAGCACGAACATGCAGAAATCAGCCTGAACTGACCACCACATTGAGCACAACATTGAGCCACATTGAGGCTTCAAGTGTGCTCAACCAGAGTGTGGATATGATTAAGCATTTGGATAAATCACAGGTTGCCTGCAACGAGGCATTAAAAACACAACTTAAGGTTGGGCTGCATATGGCCAAAACAAACACCCCGAGCCACCTGTATCCTGACCTGATAAACCTTTAAGTCTGCCAGCTGTACAAACCTGAACAGTGCACACACATACACCCACCATGAGACATGAGTCAGATGAAGGACCATAACCAGCAATATTGATGACCGCATTGCCAGCAGCAGATATGTTGGGATAATAGTAGATTAAGTCACAAATATCACAGTGGAGAAAATGCTAATCACATACCTGACACTTCAACAGAAAGGAGAGCCTGAAACTGCATTTATCAGCAATTATGTAATTCCCTCTGACACTACTGAATGCATCACAGCAAAATTAAAAGTCAAGCCATGGGGTGGCTGTGGCTTGGGTTGTTGGACTTAGAAGTGATGGAGTGAATGTGATGGTGGGTCGAAAGGCCAGAGTTGCACTGCAGTTGCTCCAGAGTGACGGTCCCTTTCTCGTAAACATTCACTGTGGTGCACCGGACAGCGCTTGCTGCCCGTGATGCCTCCACCACTGTGTGCCAAGTAAGTACATTTGTCACCATTGTTAATAATATGTACACACACTACAAGAATTCTCCCATGCAAACATTCAGAGTAAATGAACTTCAAAAAGAAATGGGGGAACACAGCCTGCTAAACCTAAAACAACCACACCCTTGCTTACACGCTGTTGTAGCAGGCTGTTGTTGGAGAGGGCAGTTAAGGGCTTACGTTCCAACTGGACTGCTCTGGTATCACAGTTGGGGGAGGAGGAAGATGGAATAACTGCAACAGCTAAGGGCATCAGAAAGCGTCTTCAGACATACACATTCCCTGCTTTAAGTCACTTGCTGACAGACGTTTTGACTGTGGTGAACCGCATGGACCTCACCTTCCCAAAAGAAGGTGCTAATATCTCCTCCATCTCACCTGTTGTGAGCATGACTGTGGCCAGTCTGGAAGACTTGATGAATAGGCCAGGTGAAGCGGAGAAAAAAATTCAACAAGGCCTCACAAGACGAGCAGTTATGTGGTGTCACACTCAGACATCTTCAAACAAAGATTCCCATTAGAGCATCTGAGCATCATCTCTGACCTGGACACTGTACTCAATGCATCTCTCTATCTGGGTGCTGACAGTGTGTTGAAGAAGTACATATGTCCCTGCCCTGGCCTGGTACCACTATAGGTCACAGACCAGTGCAGCTGAACTGCTGGTGCAGAAGGAACGCATGCCACGGGTTTTCTTCCTGCAGTCTTTGCGGGTTCAGGAAACCCCTCGTTCAGAGAGTCTTGCCAACTTCTGATCACTTCAACTGGAGAAATGTTCCCTGATTTCAAAACTCTGGCTGAAGCAGCACTTGAAATTCCAGTCTCCACTGTGGCAGTAAAGCATGGATTCAGCCTCCAGACCAACTTCAAAACAGTCATGAGAAATCGTCTGTCCGAGCAGCAATCCCACTTGAAACATTTGATCATGTACAAGTGGGCACGCAATTGAAGTCCAGGCGGACCAGGAGGAACGTGTACGACAGTGTATTCAGGCCACAGCAGGTGAACTGTTCATATTTTAAGTGCAATCGTTTAATGTCATTGTTCACATTTAGCTGCTGACGCCACTGTCAGTGGTTTTGTCACTGTGGAGAAAAAGTTGCATGCATTCATTTGCTTGATGTGTGATGGACTGAATATTAATTAAAAATGAAAGAAAATTAAATGCTATTGAATATGTCAATATTATCATTTTTAAAATTAAAATGACGGGTAAAAATTGATTATAATGGGTATTTTATGACCCTTTCAGTCAAAATGACGGACAACAAAAAAGTCTTGTACATGTATGTATGTACATATGTATAAATATATAGTGTGTGTGTGTGTGTGTGTGTGTGTATATATTTATACATATATAAATTAAAATGTAATTGCCTTAATTACATAATATATTATTTAATTTGTTATGCACTTTTTGTTAACTCTAGCATGCTAAAAGTCATCTTTGTCCTTTAGAAGTGATGTTAGCGGTGAAGCCCTCAAGAGAGTGCTCACCTGCACACTGGGCAGGCGGAACTTAACTAATGACCAGATGATGAACAGCTGGATCAGGTCACTCTGCAAGTTACCCAATAATGTCTGTGTGTGTCCCAGAGATGAAAGGGCTCTCATGGGTGATGCTCCCCAACTACTGAATACATACTAGTCAAATGAAAATGGCCAGTGTTTCCCGTCTGTAACTGAACTATGCACTTTTGAACAAAACAGGATGTTCTTTGGTGCCTGTATGTACAGGTTGGGTTTCCATTAGCTGTGGTGGAGGGTAGTTCCCATGCTGTTAGCACTGTTGGATGGGGGGTGGTGTTTCAGGGCTGAGGTGTGATGAGGACCTAAATTCAGGAGACTAAACAAACTAATCACAGAGGGCTAAAACAACTCGCTAGAGGAAAAATAACATAACCAGAGAGAACTGAAAAACACAACAGGGAGTGAAACTAACCAGCAACGGTTAGGTATTTGTGTTAGTGCAGTTGTGTGTTTACAAGTTACTGCCATTAGTCTTTAGAAACAGACAAAAATCATCAGAGAATGCCCAAACTGCATCAGAAGGCAAACGAAAAGAGCAGAAGTACTTGGAAACACTTGATGTACAATTTAAATCTCATCATGCAAGAAAAAAGCAGCAATCAGTGGAATCAACCAGTACAGATGGCTAAAAGGATTGGCCACATGATCAGAAGGACTTGCCTGATGTGTCATACTCAAAATATGATTATATTTTTCATGGCAAAAGTACCTTTTGAGGAACTTGAGACTGACAGGTCAACCTCGGCTTCCAAACAGTTTGTGTGTTTGTGAAGGATGTGAGATCCATTTGATCAGCAAAGTTCTTGTTTGTTGTTGAAATTCATTGGCAGCCATGGAGGGTGTGACGTGTCCAGCATCCCACGTTCAGTTTTCTGTTTTTGAATGCACCATCCAGGCACTTGCAGTGTACTTCATGAAGAGAGAATTCAGCGTGAATCCACTTAGGCTTGGAATATGCTTGCTATGCGTATGCAAACGCTTCATGGCTGACTCTTCATGGCTGCATTTATTTGACACATCGGTCGTGCACGTACTCCAAAAAAGACAGGACACGTACGCTAGCGCAACGTTAGTGGCTCTAGAGTGGAGTAGATCTGAGTACTAGTTGACCGCCAGTCGACTGTCAAATGCTGTTGGTGTTCCTCGTCAATTTTACACATCGGCAACACAAGACAAACAAACCTGCATCCCGATGACATTGGTTTCATGGCTCACAACAAATGACGCTGCAGTTGTTTTATCTGACTGTGAGCACAACAAAAACAAAATATTAACTTCTTCTACTTCTTATATGGTTGTATTTCTGACTCTGGTATTCTGCCTCCAAGTGGAGATCTCCGTAATTACGCGTTCTGCCCGCATAGTACAGAAGCAAGTAACATTCACAACACAACTGGTTGTGTAAGCGAACGGACGCGAACATAGAGTCAAACATCAAGTATATTCCTAACCTTAAGGACTCAGTTAGTGTGTATACAGCTTCTTCAGTTTTACCCCAGAGCCCCACTAATAGAAACCTGCCTAGTTTAGATATATTTCTTGCCAGAACTATATAATGCTATGCTAATCACTCATTTCATCATATCACCATGCATACATACGTACATACACATGTTAAAAGTCAAGTTGATTTAATCAATTTTAACAATCGATGAGTAATTTCTTTTTTTTTTCTTGTTCACAAATTTGGATTTCTTCAGCAGTTCCATCTAGTTAAACTCCATCGAAGCTCATTAACTATGCCCAAAAGTCTTGGGGAGTCATTCAGGTCAGTCTATCCTTGTGGAGCTTCTCTGAGGGGCTTTAACGTGTGTGATGACAGAGCTGCAACGTTGTAGTCTGGGTAGTCAACAGCGGCTGTTCAAACTGGCTTCGTCAACGACAATTGAAGACTTGGACTTCTGTAAAAATCCCTCTGGGACTGTGGTGGATGAGGCACCATCTCATTTACAAATGGTAAAAGGCACTAACCTGTCATGCTTGCCGCTGCTCCTCCCCTTCTCAGATCAGCTTTACCAACCTACTGATCATCTGTCTCAACTACAACTCCCAGGATCCCTCAGTGTACACCACCATGAACTGCACCTGTGTCCTAAGTACCCTCATGTGTTGCACCTGTCCCCTGTCTATTATACCCAGTATCACCACCACCTCCTCATGTAGTCCTGTTCATGCATGTTACTGCATGTTTTCTGGTCTACACCATATAACCCTCTCGGCACGTTTACTTTGGACTGTGTCTAGTCAGTGAAGTCATTATTAAACCCTTTGAGACTAACGTCTGCGCCTGCTGTCCTTCAGAGCCTCACACTAACGGAAAAGTGTAACCGAGAAAGACGAGTGAACTCTTGTAGGTTAGGTGTTTGCCTCACATGTGTTTGTAAAGTTTTAATATTCAAGTAAAAAGAGATAAGTTTATCACATTGCAAAAGAATGCATTACTAACCACATAGCCAAACGTGAATCATTAAAACAATGATCAATGAACGATGATTGTTCTTTAGAGGTTTCTGGAGACGTGGTGGAAATCTATAATGAAGGAAAGTGTATGGAATAGTCTCTTTGTGAGGCTCGTTTCCAGTAAGTCTTTGCAAAGGCCTCATTATATACAGAGATAAGGTTCTCCACAGCTCAGGGCCAAAATCTGCTGAAACTGTTCTCCATCTACACACACACACATGAATAGGAGCTATTAACAGTGTGCTTTTTTAAAAATTTTTAACCAACAATTGCATATAAAACTAGGAGAACAGACATAATTGCTTATGTAGATAAGTTAAAACATTGTAAGATATTTAATTTGTATGCATTTACAACTCAGATGCAAACCCATTCAAACCGAACATGTATCCTTTTTCCACAAATTGTCTCACAGCCCTGACCTCCAACCTGCTTCACTTACCTCCCGTGGAAATGTTTTCACAATAAGAGTTCAAATGATGGCTGGCCCTCTGACATGTCGCAGCACGTACCTGTAGAGAAAGTCTCTGCGGGTTCACAAATGTTCCCGAGTCTACTCGACCTTCCCGCAGCGCTGCGAAGCTCACAAGCAGCAGCTCCATGTTGTTTCTGCAGCCAGACATTTCCTGGACGTCCTGCACGTGCTGTGGAAAAACACGCCGCTGCCCACGTCCAAAGTGAAATTCACTGCCCTTTACCGATCCACGTAGGAATGCGAGTGACGCATTAAACACAATTAACACATGGTCATACCTGAAAATGATTGGAAAAACAGTAAAACGGGGGCATGATTGCTGCAGGCTTGGTCACATGATGACTACTGCGGAAAAAGCACAATTCAATGGAGATGTTTTTATTATTGTGTTTATAGTTATGTTTTTAATGGAACACTTGGACAGAAAATGAATAACTTGCACAGAGTACTATTGTAACCATGTTCACATGTGTGGTGAGATTTCATTCTTTAAATATATTCCCCTGTACTCATTTAGTGGAAGAAATATTTCAGTAAATGAATCCACCAGAGCTGGGAATTGATTTTCTGTATTAAATGTGTGCACAGCCATGTTTGTGTGCATTCGTACTGTAAAGAAAAGGGTGTGTGTGCAAACATTTGCGAGCACTCGTAGCTCAAGACTCAAAAATGTCATTCTACTCATAGGCTGGATACTCAAATCAAGGTTATTTTAACTTTATAAATGTACAAAAAAAGTGTTTTCTTAACACCATACCAATCAACAACTAAATGTCAGTTAAACTGCTGTCAAAAGACTCAAAAGAAGAGAAAAGGTTACGATTCTCTTCATTTAGCATCTTTGACAGTTCTATATCTGAGCCAAATCTACGTCTAGTGCAGTATAAAAACAAAACAATCCTCTTAAGTTTTATACTCATTTCTTACACTTGCAAAGTTATAAAAGACATCAGTTTGTCAGTAGGGATTCTATACACACTGTCATTTAAATGAAATTACACTTTTGAGTCTTGTCAGAGGCTTAAAATAAAAAATTTATTTTGACGCACCGCACTAATGTTAAGCGTATTATGCTACAGACATCTTGTCACTCAAAACTGCTTCAGTTCACTTTATTTTGGTCTTTAACAAAAGTTTACACTCGTCATGATCTAGTAATAGACCTAGATTTGATTTAATGCTGGAATATTCCTTTAAGTCCATACAAACGCGCTCCAGGATCCTGAATAATCCAGGCCTTCTTTCTTCCTGCTCTCCATACATGCCCCTCTAATCAACTAATCACTCTCACCTGTTCTGGACTATTTAATACGGGCGTGTCCAACTCAAGGTACCGACTACGGACGCAACTTCAATTCATCTGATCAGTAGGGCGCGCAAAGAAAATCATGTCCTTAGAAATAGATGGATAGATGGGAAATTTCAGTGAAACTGCCATTTGATTTGGGACTGATATCTAAAAGTAGAATAACTAATAAGGTGGAGAGCTAAATTCTTTTCTTTTTTCAGCAAAAAAAGTAGCTAATTTGTGTTAAAACTTGTGATTCTTGTAAAATTATCTTTTTTATATATAATAAACTTGTGATTTTAGGATAAAAGGTTGAGGTTACAGGAAAATTTGCTATTTTATGGCTTCTAATTTTATGTCAAAATGTTGATATTCTCCAACAAATAAATAAATATCTATCTATCTATATATATATTTTATGACATTTGTGATTGTACAATTAAAAAGTCTCGGTTGTTGGGGAAATTAGAGTCCAAATTTACAATTTTTACCACAATTTATTTTTTTTAATTTGCGATTTCACAAGAAAATTTAAAGATTTTAGTACAAAAGCTCAAGTTTTTGAAGGCCTTTTGGACATTGGAAATTTGGAAATTTCATGACAAAAACTTTTTTAATGAAAAACAGATGTGATATTGCAAAATTTGGCATTTTGCTACTTTTTTTTTGCTATGTCTGTGTATACATATATATATACATATATATGTGTGTGTGTGTGCATGTGTCTGTGTTAAGTAAATTTTATTTATAGAAAAAACTTTCATAGATAAAATCAGAAAGGGCTTTACAGCATCAATGAAGCAATAAAATACAGAGATAAAATGCAGAGATAAACAACATAAAACATACACAGCAAATAGCTTCACAGAGGCCCC
>JBAMYA010094368.1:0-21324 GCA_037176975.1 Arrhamphus sclerolepis | reverse complement strand
TGGAAGTTATCAAAATAAATTTTAAGGGTTTGAAGTCCCGGGTTCAAAAAAAAAAAAAAAAAAAAAAGTAAAAAAAAAATATTGATGTATTTTTCCATTCAAGTGTTAAAGAAAAAAAAAATCATACAATATCCTATTCTCTATGGTCCACCTGATCACACCTGCTAAAAAATTTTTTAATACATACTGTATGTACATCCACTCTGTACTACTCTCAGTACATTCTTGCATCCATACAGCAGACCGTTTCATTTACTTCACCTCCAAGCTTCTCTGTCAACAGTCACAACACATACTCGACAATTCAACCACAGTTATTGGTCACTTTAAAAAAAACATCCTTATCAACCTACATACTCACACCAATCTCTTGTACATACAAAAAGGTCTGGGCACAAATATTAAAATACTTGTATAAATGAAAATAAAAAGAGGGAAATTGGAGGAAAGTGGGGAGAATTAAACCTTTAAAAAAGTAAAACAAAAACAAACCCTCTGCATTTGAACGTACTCAATTTGAAATCGTACTCGTTTTGATCACAGTGTTGTGGCCAGCCCACATGGATGATTTGGATTGGCAGAGTTTCTAGAGTGTAAGACACCCATTTGCACACTTAGACACTTCATCCCCTTGTACACAGGGGGACAGACGTTTGCCAGGTATGCCAGTGTCACTATGGACTAGTTTGTAAAACCCATTTCTCTGCAGCCTTGTTGATCTTCTGTTGCTTGATTTCCCCTGACGTACCTCGGTCGCCCCAAATCCTGCAGTCTAGAGATTGTCTCCAGGCTGGTATTGTGGCTCTGTGGCTGTGAAGTAGTCTTCAAGGAAGGACTGGATATATTCAAAGGTCGGTCTTTCATCAGGCTCCTTCTTCCAACACAGCATCATCATCTCGTGGAGGGACTCAGGACAGCCTTGGGGGCAAGGCATTCGGTAACCTCGTTCGACCTGCTCGAGCACCTCTCGGTTCACCATACCTTGATTTTTTTTCGTAAGAAATAAAGAAAGAAAAAAAATCAGCTTTAGCTTGGTTGGATTTACAAGTTCTCCTCAGTAATTGAGCTATTTATTTCATCCAAAAGAGGCAATCACCCACATTAGCATAAGCTACATAAAATAAAAACAAAAAACAGAAAATGGGACAACGCTCTCTGAAGTTCTTGAATATGCCACGAAAAGATCTCAGAAGCATCTTTAAGGAAATGGAAGGGTGAACAACCAAAAAAAGAAAGAAAAAGAGCCAGTTTTGACTCTTCCTTCAAACCTCCCAGATCCTAACCTCAGCGACCACCTGTGGGATTCCCCCCCGGGCTAAATATAAAGCTAAAAGGCTGATTTTACATTAGTTTAATGGTATAAATGAGCTGCATTAACAATCAAATGAAGCTAGTTTTTAATCCAGTAAGATACAAAAATGTCAATAAGAGGAGTATTTAAAAAAAAAAAAAAGATGATACAGGAACATGTATATGTTTGGTAAGAAAGCAACCCAGGATGCTGCCTGAAACTGTGGAAAATGCTGACATCATATGGCTGACAGCAGGAGAAAATATTCATGTCAACCACTGTGTTGTGGAAAATACAATTTCACAAAACCTCAACCTCCTAGCTGGATGTTGGGTCATTATTTCCTGTCCAACTATTGTTCGGTTTTTCAGGCTGCTCATAGAGAACAATGACATTGTTAGGAGTGTCAAAAAGCCCAAGTTTATGACAGAAAAGATCAGTTAATATACCCCCAGCTGAGCATCAGTGACAACAGCTTCAAGTAGAAAACCGGCTCTGCTTCATCTTTGAGACTCTTGTCTTACTGGAGAATCGAGAGTCGTTGATTTCTTCCCAGGGAAGAAATACAGTGATCCTGAACCCTGTGACACGACACAGAAACAGCTCCGTGGGGAGCTCAACTGCAGCTAAAAGAGGTTATGAGTCATCTCTGTGGGAGAGTTGGGATCAGATTATCTCACACTCAGAGAGGCTGGGCCAGAGAGCAGCTGCTGAGACTGGGACACGATGGCATGGTGGTATGTCGGATGCTGAGGTGTTTATGTGATTTATGAGCTCTGGTTAAATGCATGTCACATATCTGAGTGTATAAAGTTATCTGTCTATACTAAAACCAAAATAGAAAAAATTTGGAAGGGTTTCCTTGCAGATTTTTGGTATACCTGTCTCCAAATGCTGCCAGGCAGGGTTAAAAATTCAAGAGCATGATGAGAGTTACAAATGTCCTGCGAGACACGGCAACTTGGAGATCGTGAATGAGGGGCATCATCCCCGAGACTGGTGACACAGAAACCCAAAAGGTTACCGGAGCCAGATGGTCCTGTGCTAGATGGTGTTTAAGTTGTTGGGCTGCCTTCAGTTCCACTCAAACATGTTAAAGGCACGTCACCGTTCTGCTCTGCCACAGCACGGAGCAGACGTGAGGTGTCAGACTTGGAAGGGAGTGAGAGATCACAACTTTGCCCTCGACTGACAAGTCACTGAACACCAGAACTGACCGACGGCATTAAAACCATCTCTGATGCACATGTGTGAGAAAATTAAAAGCTTTGAAATGATGGATGATAAAAATAGCATGTTAGGATTTTCCTGAGAAAACTGAATCATTTATTCTGGTTTGCTTTTCAGAAATCCATTGAGTTTCTTTTGTCAAACGCATAAAGATCCTCAACAAGTTCAATGATGTCGCATGTGTAATGTGCTCTCCTTACCTGGATATGGCACTCTGCCCTTTGTCACCAATTCTGTCAGTAGTATACCGAACGACCAGACATCTGATTTGATAGTAAAGCGACCGTATAACGCAGCTTCAGGGGCCGTCCACTTGATAGGGAATTTAGCACCTGGGATGAAAAAGCAGAAAAAAAATCATCAAATCAGCGTGGATTTTATAACTAATAATCAATTTAACTATTTCATGATCGGCTTTTTTCTTCAGTTAGTTAATAGTTGGCAACATTAAAATATCAGTGTTAGACCAAATACTATAATCTTTACCTTTTAAATGACAAATTGTCTGTCTGTCTGTCGTTCATTCATTCATTAAAATGTGAACACACATTCTCTATTATTCAGAAAGACATAAATAAAAGAACATTTCTGGAAATTATCCAGCTCATCCTTTCAATTTTAGACACAAATACTAACAGATTTAAACAGCTGAAGTCAAGATCTCGACATTTCAAGAAGCAGTGATTAACAAAAAAATTAACAAAACAAAAAAACAAAACAAACAGAAAACATAATTCAGTTTTTTTCTGTTTTGTGGAGTGTTGCGTTTCAACTGCTGCTTCTTTTCAGTGCACGCTCTCGAGAAGCGTTTACCATTTCATAATGTTTAAAGCTTTGTTGTTGTACTTCACAAAAATAGTGTTTTCATAAATGCCGTGGATTTTTCCTTTTCTTTATTGCAATGTTGTGGAGCCAGTTGTTCTGTCACTATCTTAGCTTAGTTCCAGAGTTTAACCCCAAACTAAAGCCATGTGTGAAGTAAATGTCATGTGACCTCCTAATCCTGAACCCATGTCATTTGTGACTTTAGTTTAAGTGTCCTTAAAAAAAAAAAAAAAACAATCACCACAACAACCACTAGATGTCTCTTTTACTGTACTTTCGCTTGAACCTGATACACATTTAACATGACTTAAAGTCACTTCTTTAATGCAAGGAGACGCACATTAAGGCTTATGTTGGATGCTGCCTCTGTATATTTATAGTGGATTAATTATTCAGGAAGATCAAACAACACACAGAATGATACCATGAAGAGTTTTAGCTGACTGGACTGTCCTGTTGGGGGAAGACCGTCACCGTCACAAGTGTCGTTTGTTACCGTCAGAAGATTCACCAGCAGCATAAACATTTCCTGGAACGGCTTCGCAATCAATCACACCCAAACATTCAGAACCAATAATCCATGTAGTTTTGCTCATGTCAATTACTTCTCTTTTTTTGGAAATATGAACTTAATAACTTTCAGTTATTTTAAAATAAATGATGTGCACTTTTGTTTTCATAGTAATTATATTTGCAGCAAATACCTTATCAGTGATCTATGAGAGCAAAAAAAAAAGAAAGCTTACTAAAGTAATCGCTCATTAATTGCAATCGAGGTAACTTGCAAAATATTTGTGATCGTAATTTAATATATGCTTCAATAAGGCCTTTAAAGTCTCAGTGCTGCTGGTCTGCACTCAGCAAACCTGCTGTTAAACTGGTCCATCAGGATGCAACAAACACTTGAACTTGAGTGTGGTCAAGGTGGTTTATTTTTGTTTCGTTTTCATGTAGCATCAAGCGCATCAGTCATTAATTACTGATGCACTTGATGAGCTTAAACAGTCAGTTAAGCTCACCTGTTCCTCCTTCGTACAACTACAGATCAGACATGAATTATGACTATTAGTAGATACCTTAATGTTTGACTTCGTGGGTATATTGTATGTCACTTTAAACAGGTTCAACTTTTGAGCTTTGCTGCGGCTCAAACTTCAAACAGGTGTGGTGTAGGTAGTATATTCTTAAACCAGAGATATGTTAGCCACATGCTAACTGACAGTGCAATTAGGAATATGATGTTTTGTGTAAAGGTAAAGTTGAATAGAAGAACTTGATACAAGTTAGTAAAAAAAAAGTTTTTGCCATCACGTGTTTCTGTTCACTAGTTGTACCATGGTCTTAATACGCACCTTGTCGAGCAGTGTACTCGTTGTCCTCAATGAGCCGCGCCAGGCCAAAGTCAGCGATCTTGCAAACCAGGTTATCAGCCACCAGGATGTTGGCAGATCTCAGGTCCCGGTGGATGTAGTTCATCCTCTCGATGAAGGCCATGCCGTCTGCGATCTGAGAGGCGTCAGAGAAGAGCAAAGCAGAAAACAAGAACTAAGTCTCAGAAAGAAATTTGGAAAAAACAAAAAAAAAAAACTGTAGCTTTAAGGGACAAAAAAAGAAAAGAAGAATAAAGAATAGTTACTTTAGAAATGCTATTATAGGAAAAATGCCTGCTCTCAGATTCAGCCCAGATTTGAGAGCAGGCTGAAATGTTAAAGAAAAAGAAAAAAGAAAAACAACTAAGGCTGCAGCAATCAGAACAATTAGACAAATCTTAAACACAGCTATCAAAGTCTCATACTGACTGTCAACTCCCTTTGAGCCGTCTCTGCTTTCAGCCTCTGTCAGACTGATTCTCAAACACTTTTCCACTCAGCTGAGAGAAGAGACGGGTGAGCCAGTGAGCCTGGAGAGCCGAATTAAGAGCAGATCACAGTAGGCGACTGAACTTGCAATCTTAAGTGGCCTCTGGTGAGAAGTGTTTAAGTGCTTCAGGCAGTTAAGTGGTGGAGAATGAGGGGAAACGCACACAGCGGTGAGAAGGCGGAGGAAAGACAGAGATATTTAATAAATATGCCAGCTAGACGGGGAACAAACAAGGGATTTTACTCATACACACCCACGCTCACAGCTCTAAACATGCCCTCATGGAGCTCTCTTTGTTGTATTGCCGATGCATGATAAGGCTTCCCTCAGATGGAGTTAAAACAGCAGCTGGTGAAGGTAAGAGACGGGAGCTGCAGCACCTGTGTTGGCAGTTAGGTGCTGCGTTTTGATCCTACCTGTGAAGCCATGTCCACCAGCTGCGGCAGCTTCAGATATTTTCCATCTCCCTCCTTCAAAAAGTCCAGTAAACTACCTGCCAGAGTTTAAAAGACTACCGTCAAGCAGAATCAATACACCCGTCTGTGCAGCGTATGACAGACAAACAAAAGAAAAGTCAACACAATAACTCAGAACAAAACCAACTGCAGGTATTGTAAATGTGTTTGCAGAGATCAGGTGATACTTTTTTCCTCTCTATGTTGATCTCAGGTTTCATGTTCAACTATTTCACCTCTAACAAGCACACAAAAATGAGCATTAAAAGGTGCAAAATTAGAGTTCAGGTACTGTAAGTGCAAATAATCCAAACCCTACAGAAAGCATAATACGGATATCTTATAAATATGTTTTATAAAATAACACCTTATAAAGGTGCTTTTTAACTTAAGTGATCACAGAAGTTGGGAAAGAATCATACAGGGTTTGGAAAGATTGCTTAATTGTTAAAGAAAGAAAGAACCTCACAGCTAATGATACTAACATACTTGATACAAAAAGAGCCAAAGTTCAACACTGAAATAATATTTGGGTTAAACAACTATGGTCCCTGATGTTTTGAAGGTGCATTAGTGCACACAGCCTTCTCTGAAAACAACATTACTCATCAATAAATGCTGGTTTTGGTGCATTAGATGCGCCCATTCTTGTCTTTTTCATGGAAAACTATCATTTATTTCACCAGAAAGAAACTCTCTGCACAGATAAAAGCTGCTGCCTGTCTGGAGTGCAGACGAGTCACCCGCTAAAACATTTGGTGGTTCATGAGATAAAAACAAAAGGTCCTGAACTGTCGAGCAGGTGAAATCTAATATTATGATTCAAAATACAGCTTCATCTAACAAGCACGAGTGGGAGACTATTTAGCCTTGCAAACTACTTTTCAATTTCAAAAGAAATACATGTAGTTTAGAGAAAAGATGATGTAATACAGATGTAAACCTGCTATCCCAACTTTCAGTTACTAAATGTTAAATAATAAATATCTATTTGATGAAATGAGTTTGCATTTATGCCATTGAAAATGAAAATATGTGATTTGTAAATAATCAAACAAAATTTCTGATTTATTTTTCACAGAGCAAATTACTTTTTTTTTTTTTTACTTGGAAAGATAATTGTATTCTGATTCATCATCAGCTTCCTGCACACAACTCTGTCACCCACCCTTATTTCATTTTAGATTTAAAGCCCAAAGACTCTTCACCTTTCCTAATCTCACTTAAAGCACTAGCTTGTGTTTGTCAGTGCAACAGTTTTAAATTTAGACATTATTTCAAATGCGCCACGAACTGCTGAGGATACAGAGCTGTAATTGTATGCAGACTTGGACTTAGTGTTTGTTTAATGTGCTTAGATGAGGAATTAGTAGTAATGATAGATTACAGCTCAGTACTTAACAAAGCTGGGCACTAACAAATAATAACAAAGCGGGGCATCTTTTCCGGCTTTGAATTTACTCAGTTATTAACTAAATTGTAGTGGCTCCTTATTTTCTTATCTAAAAGTAAAATCTGACAGTAAATAAAGTATCATTTTCTCCATCAAACAACAAAATATCCTCTTCTTCCAGCACGGCTACTGTGCAAATCATTAAATGTTACATAAACTCTGCTCATTCATACAAAGTCTGCAGGTGAAGCTAAGAGATTCATGTGATGCAGCTAGAGGCAAGAAATATTTTTGAAAGATGGTAGGAGTAATGTTTTCATGAAATATATAGTCCCTACATTGTAGTCCTTTGTAGGACTACAATGTAGGGACAAAACAAAAATCTATCAAATGTCAGGTCATCCAATGCAACGTGTGATTGTTTGCCTTTTTAAATAAGCCCGTGTAACGTAGGACTTCCTCACCTTTGCCCATATACTCGGTAACAATGTAGATGGGCTCTTCAGACACCACAGCGTAGAGAGGCACCAGTTTGTCGTGTCTTAGTTTCTTCATGATCTGAGCTTCCTGCAGGAAAGCCTCTGGAGACATGGTACCAGGCTTCAGGGTCTTGATTGCCACTTTAGTAGTACCATTCCACGTGCCTGAATGAAACACAACAAAGGAAAAAAAATGATCAGTCTTCCTTGTTTGCCTGGCATGTCAAATCAACATTTTCTTTTTCTCTTAATAGCAAAATCTCAGGCCATAATGGACTAAAGTGTCTTTTTGCAGTATTAAAATGTACTAAAGTACTAAATTAGTAAGTACTAAAGTGTTTTTAAAGTAAGATGGACACTCAAATTCATAAAGTGACACTAATAGCAGGATCTTTTCCCCCCTTTTAAAGGGGCAGCACAGTGGATCATCATGTTCTGCATATTGATTTTGTGTAGGTTACGGGGTGGGGTGGGGTGGGGGCACACATCAGATGCCCTTCCAGACACAACCCTCCCCCTTATCCTGGCTTGGGCACTATGAGTGGCTGAGACAGTGGAGACCAGTGGGCACCGTCTCTACCCACCATGCTACACTTTGTGGGATTTGAACCCAGAATCAACCACCCATCCTGACACAGCCTGTAATTCTGGAAGAATAATGATACATATTTAACTCTTCTGACTCCATTAAAAGTGTTGGATAACTGGTTCTAAAATCTCATGTCGCTGACCACCGCTGGGCTCCAGTGTGTACAGTGCAGCTCAGAAGAGGAAGAACGTGACAGCTTAAATAATCGCCACTTCCTGGTTGAGAGCCTCTTACTCACGCCCTGCTTGCATACAATAAGCCTGAGCGGGAGATTCGCTGCTTCCGTCACAAAGCTGACCTTCATGAATGAATCACTGCAAACAAACTCGACACACTCTCACGCATGGGCTGAAGAGAGAAGTGCATAAATTTTAACATTTAATAATTAAGCTCAGCAGAGCAAATCTGAATAACACAAGCCAAAAATATCCCTTTTGGAAAAAAAGAAAAAAAAAAGTGCCAGATCACGTGCATAGATAAGATATCTAGTGACAAGTTGCAGCAGAGCAGGAAGGGATCAAGAACAAGCAGGGCAGAGAGAGATTGGGATTCCTGGGATTGCATAATGGAGACATGCAGGTTGAGGCTTGCCGCAGGCCAGGCTAAATGAAAGAGTGAGTGATGAAAGACGAGAGTCACGTTCGCTCAAAGTCCCCGTCTTCGTCTCACATGACATCAGAGAAATGAAGCGTAGGAAGTGACCTGTGATTACTGAGCTGCGTCTATGTATGAGAGCCAACAGCAATCAAGAATCCGCATCTGCATCAGTGCGGCAGCGAGACAAACGCTGTTCTCAGGCCAGTCTGACTAAACCATCCTACCATCAGCTCCCACATGTTGATGGCTTCAGCATCATTTTTCATCAAATATACATCAGTTCTAAATAATTGAGAGGATATTTTGTCTCTGTTTGCAAGCTCTAATGGCTGTGTAAGTATATGCGGGGAATGTTACTTGTATTCTTTACTTATTCATAAGTGTTAGTGGCAGGAATCAGTACAACAGAGTGGATTTATGCATGCATGTTATTGACATGGGAAGTCCAACATGCATTCACAGTGATTGTAGGAAGTCATTCACTAATGTATCCTGAAAAACAAATCAGAAGAACGCCCAACTTTCACACCAGAACAATGTACTTCCACCAAATAAAACTCCCACTTCTACTGCACTGGCCACAACAGGTTTTTGCAAGTTCTGCTCACAGGTTGCTGTAACTAATAACCTCTTAATTCAACTAGTGCCGGGAGGCGAATGCTTGCTGTGCCTGGCAAGATGTCAAATATTTTCAAGGAAACAGCTATATCAACTTATTTGAACATTTACTTTACAACGAGAAACCATCTGTTTCTCGATCATTAAAAGAACTGCTCTGATTGGTTAACTCCAAGTGCCTCAGCAGGCACAACCCACCGTTCCACCTCAATTTTGCTGAAATTTGATAAAGTGGTTTCTTTTGGTTAAACCTGCATAAGCTGGATGGGTGATTCTTTTTTTTTTTTTTTTGTCCAATAAAATAAATCCTCCACATAAAAATAGTTAAATATTTAATGACATTGCATTGGGACTATAATGAAAGCAGGTATATGATTCATAACTACAAGTATCGAACAAAGAACTAGTGAAGTAATTAGGATGACATTTGAAGATGCAGCAAGGCTTTTAGTCAATTGTAAGAGTACAAGAAAAAGTGAAAATGTATTCTCTTCAACTTGGTGAAAAGAAATCAATATTTTGGGAGATGCTCTTTTTCTAGCCAAGGGTTTGGGCTCATTTATGATGATCTGTCTGCAACAGTCTCACAACACAATAAAACGATTTTAGCTATTCAGCCCACTACACACAGACCTGCAGGCAATTGTCCAAAAAACTGAAAAGCACTTGAGATGAGACAACACCTAATTGAATATTGATTGATTTTTTTATTTTACCAGGAACGTCCCATTGAGATTGAAAACCTCGTTTCCAAGGGAGTCCTGGCCAAGAGGCAGCAAATAATGCAGTTACATACCAAACACACTATGAAAAACACATACAATTTAAAAATGTCATCTCCAGAGCTCTCAGTTTGGACTTAAAAGCGATCAATGAAATAAGCTCAGTTATTTTCCAGTCTTTTTGCAACCTGTTCCATGTAAATGGAGCAGAGTGAACAAAAGCCCTTTTTCCCAGTTCTGTACGAGCAAATGGAACAAAGTCAGCTTTAGGCAGCATCGAGGCTGACAGCAACAATTTTCACCATGAAGGAGCTGAAGCACCAAACGCCACGAGATCCAGAGTAATGACGGTATCTGAGTGGTATTCAACCACCGTCATGGCTGCACAACACAAAGTAAAATATTACTATCATGTGCTTTTCAAATTTCATCTCCAGACAACACCGTAGGAACGAAGTGGTGAACTCTGCGCCACCAGGGTTCACTCAAACACCAAAGTACACACAAACTGAAAGCACAAGCAGCCTCTTACCCATCCAGACTTCCCCGAAGCAGCCCTGACCCAATTTGAGTTCCAGTCGGAGGGACTCTCGCGGGATTTCCCAGGCGTCTTTAGCAAGTCCCTGAGTCTGAGGCTTCACTGTGGGACACACGGAGGTCAGCCTGTAGCACAGACCATCCGCATGTTCTGGACAAATGCAGTACAGGAGAAGAGAGGGAGAAAAAAAAAGAAGAACAACAACAGAGTTAAAAGGTGAGTTATTGGCAACATATTTCTCACGCAATGTCTGAGTGGCGTCACCTGCCCACACAATATGGACAAGAAGCATTTAGTCTGGTTAATGAGACATTTCTTATTAATGCATCCTTGAGAAACTGTACAAGAACAATGAACTATGGGTAACTCAATGAAAGACAAAAAGATGAACGTGCTCTTAACAATCTTGTTACATTTTCTGTTTGAACTGTTGAACACAGAATGAATAAAGAGTGAAAAACCAGCTTGTGGTATTCAACCTCTGAAAGGCAACATGAATACAATCTTCTTCTGTTTGACTTATTAACTTCTGCCTGGAGAGCAAATATGACATTTAGTGGAATATGAAGGCGTGCAGAGCTTTGAATCTACGCTTCAGCCATTATATTCTACAGAAAAAATGAGTGAATTTGACTTCTGTCGTTACTGAAGAGACCAGTAACACCACAAACGCCCAGCATAGATTAACGTCCTGCACAAGGCTAATTTTTTTCTCTCCTGATAATCAGTATTCTACAGATTACCACAAACATTGCTTTATTAATTTCTCTCTAGGTTCAAGTCTCACATGCTTTGCCACTGGCCCTCCATCATCAACACAGTCACAGCTCGGGAATTCAGTCTTACTAAGGGTCAGGTTTATTTAAAGAAAAGGGCTCTGCAATACACATACAAATATCTGAGCAAGAGATCTGCAGATTATGCATTCTCCCCTGTGGGCACTAAAACTTCCTGCTCAAATATCACATGAGGCTATATCACCAAGTAGAGCCTCCTTGATATGTAAAAGGACATCAAAGAGAAAACAACTTCCGACTTTCTGACTATTACGACAACATCTGTCCAGATAACTGTAACACAGACTATAAAATGTAGGACAAACGGGAAAAAAAAAACATAACCTACAAGCTTCAAACTAGAGGCTCTGTTCAGGTAAACATTAATTTGTGCAAATGCTGCATGCATGAGAAGATGCGAGTGGGCTGCATACCTGTGTAGTGTTTTACGAGCTTCTGTAGTGTCTCAAACTGGGCACGGGTGGTGATGTAATAGCCACCGTTGTCCAGCTTGCGGATCTTGTAGTGTTTGACGTTGTCCCCCTTGATCTCATCCCAGTCACGTATAGACAGAGAGTAGGCACCTTTAATACCAAGATGAAAGATTTCTAGTGTGAGGAACTTTTTGAAATGGAAAAAGTGAGAGAGTCATGATAGTGCTATCAGCTTAGAGTTTTTCCAGTTGTGCAGACAACCAACAATGATGACTTGGTGGTGGCGTAAGAAAATGAGTTGTTAAAGTCACATTACTTGGAGAAATGTGACCTGATTGCTGGAAAACAACAGCCAAGAAATCTCTGCTCTGAAGATCAAGATCATGTCAGCAAAACAAATCTGATTTGCTTGCAGTCTCAATCAGCCACATTGTGAAGAAAAATAAGTGTGTGCTTGGATCTTCCTCTTGAACCGTGGGAAAGGTGAGAGGAGGGACTTAAAAAAAAAAAAAAGAGCCAACCCCATGTCTATTTTCACAAGATGTTGCAGTATGGTGATTCATCATATAGTTTAGATAAAGTTACACCAACAGTCTGAAATTGACACTCTTATTGGTGCAATAAATCTTTCACCTACAAAATGGTGCACAAAAAAGTTGATCATATCAGCTCCTCTCTCTGTGCAAAAGTGGTTTCATGCTTTTGAGGGAATGCTGTGCAGTTACTTGTGCAGCAGCAGCAGCAACAGCAGCAGCAGCAGCAGCTCCACCCTGCTGGTTGGAGGGACTCTGAACTCTGTCCTTCTGCCACATAAATGAACCCTGTTCACCTGCAAAACTCTGTGTGGTGCTGACTTGGTGTGAGCAGCCTGCCATCTTTTATTAAAAGATTTTCTTCATGTGCACTTAATTTTTTATTCATTTTTTAACCTGGCCAGCCACGCTCCATTCACTAATGAAAATTGACATCGAAATTATTTTCCTACCTTTGGTCGTCTCACTTTCTCGTGCCAAAAAAGTACCCCGCTGATTTCCTGGTACCAATAATAGACGCTCAGCATCTTTGCGGCCCATTTTACCAAAGTACCATCTGTAAAAATAGAAAAAGTTAAACCTGATGTACTGTATGTGAAAGATTTTTATTATTATTAATGTATGATGAATATGATCTTGACCATCTTCAAAAATCACATATGATGTTATTTATGCAGCAAATAGTTTCTTAGGGCTGGACAGGAACAAAAATGTTGCCAAATGTAAAAGTCAGTTTACTGTCAACTTTACTCAAGGGATTTGGCACAGTTTGTCCAATAAAATCCAAAAAGTTAAAAAAGTTCAAAAAAAAAATAAAATCATAACTATAAGCATGTAAAAAAAAAAAATGAAAAAAGTATTAAGTCTCCAGTTGAAAACAATCCTGCGTTACTTTGAAAATGAAGAAATGCCTACATGTTCAGACATGTTGGAGGAAAGAGGAGCAGCCTCATCTCTCAACTGTCAATCACAGATACTGTTTCAGAGGCAAGGAAAATGTTACATTTCTGGATTTACCCATCCTCTTTTTTACTAAACAACCCGCAAGAGTTTTAAATAAATATACAAACAAACAAGCAAAATGCGTGTAACTTTTTTTTTCTAACCCAGGACATGTAAACATGCTACTCTGCCTGAAATCACACTAAAATAAATGTCTTGATGTCAGACTAGGAGTGGATTTGTTGCTAAACAAACATATACCAGCAAAGGTGTTGCTGTGTTTGACCTCAACTGGAATATGACAGTAGATCAACAGGAATAAGGCCAATACTAACAAACCGAAAGACGACACGTCACCACCTAGCGTAAAAGAATCAGACATATTCAATTAACTCTGTGTGGTTCTGACTACAAAAAGTTTGTGTATCGAGAAAAAGGACAATGGTCCACTTACATGAGCTGTGGTTTCAGTTTGAGCTCTGTTTCTCTCCTTCCTGTCTGTCTGTAATGATGGCTTAAGGCCCTTTCAGACTGAATGCACCATGCCCTGCACTCTCCGCTGGGTTCAGTGCCCAGGAAAGTACAAAGCGCAAAGCAGTTTTCAAAGTGTTTCATTTCTTTGTTGGCAGACAGGCAGCTGCAGGTATATATGCAGCGTATATGTTGGCAGTAACAGACATGTTCACCTGTCTCTTCATTCTGCCTCATTTATGATTTCACTGGTAGCAGGCTGTACGGCACCACCAGAGGGGTTAACCCTTGATGTTACCAATTCAGAGTCAATGGATAGAGACACTTCTGCTGCTTTCAGTATGTATGCGTGACGCAGAGGTAAGAGTCTGCAGTGTTGACTGACAGACATGTTGTGTGGGTCCATAGCTCTCCCTGCAGCATCTATGAAACTTGTTGTTGCCTCGTATGAAACTGATCATTGGTGTTTTTTTTTTTTTTGTGTAGAGATTTTAATTTATTAATTGCTTTGCTTCTGTAGACGCCTTTTTTGCAGATCAATTCTGCAGTTTAATTATAGATGACCATTAGTACCATCAATCCGCAGAGGAATTTCTTCCTCGTAACAAGCAGCAAACACATCCTCAACTTTGTCATCCAACTTACACCCGAGTTTGTCACATACCTGAGTGAATGCTTTTGGGGTTTGTGATGCTTGTTTATGATTGTGTTATTTACGTTATAACGACATCTGGCCTCAAGCTGCAAAGAACAATTTTAGTTGTCGACCGTTTTGGCAGTCGACTAATTGGTGGATTACTTTTTGACAAGTCGATTAGATTTAGTCGTGTTCTGCGCGTGCCTTGTGATAATGATGTCAAGGAGTGACACCTGTATATCACAGCTCAACCATTAATCTGGTAACAACATGCTAAACACCCTGCTTTGTTTCAGACTTAACACATTTTAAAGGATTACCACTAATCATAGGGAAGCCGTCCCATCATGAGCTGTGCTCACTTTAGCATTTCAGACACATTCAGATAGACATCTTTAGTGCTAAATTGACGGATAACCCTCTAAATGGGGCATCAGAGACTGCAAAGTTGCATCATGCAGTTCAGGGAAGTCCCTGTATCTCTTTCACACACATGCAAGATCAATAACCTGTATTAACTGGATGCACAAGTATTTTTCACATTGTGCCAATGCAAGCTACATGCTTCCTGTGCACTTTTCTCAGTATGATGACAAACAGGCATTGAGCCGTGTGGCATCAGTTTTCATTTAACATAATGAAGAAAGAACAGAAAGAAGGCTAAATGAGATCAAAAGACCAAGTAAAATTGTGGGATGATGGAAGTGGTGGATAAACAAAATGTTGGAGTAAATACGGATCTGAATTCTCACTCTTCAGCCTGTATGGAGTCAGCTGGGGCCACGTAGTTACTGGGGATGTAACCTTTCTGTCCGGTGTTGATGGAGCGTGCCTCCCACCAGTCACCTTCCCTGAGGAACAGAGCAAGTTACCAATCAGAAGCATGCAACGCAAACATGAAAGGGAGCCTCAAGTCTGCCAGCTCTCTCTCTTGAGGACTGCTGGTTTGTAAGTGTGTAAACATTTAAAAAAACAAAACAAAAAAAACCCAAGGTAATTTCATGCGTCATCCAGCTGCTTCAGAAATGTAACCAATTATCCTGGAGGTGGAGTTTGGCCATGACATCCTTTTCCACTTAAACCAGACAACATCAAATTTCAAAAGGCACGATAAGTGAAAAGATGCCATTCAAAGAGATACTGAAGAGCAGTAGAATGCGAAAGTGTTAAAAGAATCAAAGGCTGTGCAGATAAATAGCACTTTGATGTATTCCTTTACACAGTATGAATGCAAAAATAAATCTTTGGTTTAAAGTGAAATATTTCACATTTTTTCATCTAAAAATTGTATAAGTAAAAAAGAATACAAATTCTTTATTAGTTTTCCTTAGAACCTTAACAACTTTGATGCAGCTTCTCTGACACACTGGTTTACACCACTGAACACCACAATTTGAACTACACTTATGCAAAAAGGAGTTAACAATATATAAGAAAACAACATAATTTTATATGACTAGAAGTGTAGATTGTTCAATGTTGGGGGGGAAAAAAAGAAGAAAAACAATAAAACAGCAGAATACTGTAAGTGAGGTGTGAGGTAGCCACTCAGAGCAGTTACTGGACAGAGTTATGCAAATGTTTTAACAGCTCAGTGGATAAATATCAAAACAAGACGTCTAACAGCTAATGAGGCATTTCAGGTAGCTCAGAAGAAGTGCTTTAGTTCAATACATCGTAAAAAAGCTGGGTCATTTGCAGCCTAGATTTTTAAACACTTAGGCTGTTACAGCCACAGCAACAACTGGTGGCCCAGTACCAGAACCCTGAATGTGCCCATTAAGCTACTGCTGGAAATAACAGCTCCAGTGGGGGTCAAACTTTCTAAAGCACAACACGATTGCAACTCTTTAGAGGGGAAACAAGCGGCTTTGTAGAGAGAAATTGAACTCATAGCTATAAATCCTGGTATTTTTAAACAGCAGATGTGACTGGTTGAAGTCAGAGAGGATGAACTCGGATGTGGAGAGAATCTGTCAGAAAGCATTTTTGAAAAACTTTATCCAATATGTCCTGTTCCCACTTCTCTGAAAGCAGATGGCGTTTTCATCACGACAAAAGCCAAGACAGTTGTGATGTGGCACGTGACGCCTGAGGAGAGCTGGATTTGTGGAGCTCTTGGAGCTCTGCCCATTTTCTCAGCTGGGTACACATGGGAAAAAGATTACGCTGCAGCAGGGGTCAAAAGTAAAGTGTGTTTCTCTGCACTGTCTATTTTTATTTTCATTGATATAATTATGGTCAATGTGACTGAATACAACTGTGGAATCTGTGATACATTTTTAAATGATTATATAATATGCATTGAGGTTTGGACTTGTAATCCAACTGATGCCTGCAATCAATAATTAAATAGACCATTACTTAACGTGCCAAGTAGTGTCCAGTATGTTTTACACTGTAACCCAAATTCCATCTCTGAAACCAGAGGAAATAACTGTACAGTGAGAGAAGTGATGGCAACTTAACAGATGGCCCATTAGAGGAAGCCATTAACCCAGACTGAGCTCAGCCTTAATATCAGACCTGAATCCAATGAGGGATTAAAACACACAGGCAACACACCACAAAGTACACATACCCATGCAGCACACTTCTTTCATAAAGGCAAATGCACTCACGTGTTGTTGATAATCTGAAAACGATCCCCTTTTCTGAATGACAGATCATCTGATGTCCTTGCTTCATAGTCGTACAAAGCTACAAAAAATGTCACTCCACCTAAAAGCAGCAACGACACACAATACAATAACTGGTTTATAAGCATGAAAATGCAGTCAGCTCCTTCAACTGATTCACTTTATCTGATAATACTATGCAGCATTTGGAACATAAATAAGGATAAAATATATGCTTCTAAGAGTGGCATCAACTTGTTTTTTTTCTTTTTAATATCATCTTTCCTTTGCACTCTCTTACTTCCTGTGTCTCACAGCCTGGTCTAAAAGTATAAATAGATTCTTTTTCTCAAATGTGTTTTTAAGGACTCATCAGGGAACAAAATATTCCCTCCTCAGTTGACAAAGACAGTGGTCATCACTACAGGTCAGTAAATCAAACTCTTTTATATGTGAAAAATAACTGCCAATGCTGCGAGGCAGTGGGACTATGTTTAAGTAGGATCAGATCTACAGCGGCCCCTCAGGCTAGATTATCCTCCCTGAGACGGTGACAATAGAAACAAGGAGTGTCCCTCAGTTGGAGCCCACCATTGGCGCGTTTCCATTATTTGAAGTCCCGGGTAGTTTTTCAGGGCCTCGGTCATTGGGACGTGTCCCCATGAATGCAAACAGAATTTTCAGAAACGCCTATCAGGCTGAAAAACCTCCCTGCCTTGTTTTTCAAGTTAGAGGATCCTATCAGGTCACTGGAGGAGACCTACACCACCTTTAACTTTAAAACCAAACATATGTGCTCTTTTATTAGAAAATATCCCAGTTGCACCAAAACCTTGTCAGTGAGCTATGAAGGCAAAAATTAAAACCATACTAAAATGATTATTTATTATTAGAGGTAACTTTCTCAGTTAATCATGGGCATATCACTCATCCCTGCCTCATGTCATCAAGTCTTTTTAATTACCAGTTAAACATTTAAAATATTAACTCTCATTAAGATTAAAAAAAAAAACAACTTACATTTATCCAGTTGTTCCAAAAACAATACTCAATAAATGAATAAAACAAATGAGTAGGCTGCCTAGACTCTCATCCTCTGAAGTCCACAAACTGACCTGAGATCACATTGGGGAAGGGGCTGCTCACAGCCACCGAGGTGAAGGAGGTGGAGGCTCCGCCAAAGGGGGTCATGGCTGAAGACGCTCCACCAAAGGGCGTGAGGCCAGCAGTATTACTGTTGTAGCTATGATTGGGGGTCTTCATAGCAGGTGAGGGACCCATCACAGTAGGGTCAGGCCCATAGTGGCCCAGGTGAGCGTTGACTGTCAAGGCATTCGAGTTGTCGGGTCGGTACTTCAGCGCTGGGCCCTTGTCCTCTTTACTCTTGACACAACCCATCGTCAAGCCTGCAGGGAAAGAGGAAGAAGGGGGGGGACTTTTGAGGATCGAATCACAGTACGAGGCTGCAAGCGCTTTGATCCAACCACGCAGTATCTGCTTTCAAACATGTCAGAAACAATGGTTTCATCTTGTGGGTTCACTGAACTTATGAAATATTACCTGAAAGGGTTTAGATATTTAAGATATGTCTGAGAATTTTAAATGCAGACAGACATTCTTGCCATTTTTCACAAGTTGACAATTTTCTGACACACTTTTGTCGAAATACCACAGTGACATCGTACAACAGCACCGTTTTCAACTATATCTTGACACCTTTATTAAAGAGTTTAAGGGGATGGAGCCATCCACTCGACTCTACCCATGCCTTATGCTGGGTCCGCCTCTTTAAAAATCTTTTACATCTTTGCATTTCCAGCAAATACAGTTGTGTGGAGATCTACTCTGTTTATACCCTTACTTTATGATGTCACGGGGCCTTGCAAATCTCAATGGCTCACTGAACAAGTTTAAAATAAAATTAAAAAATACATAAAAGTTTTGGTAGTTTCTAAATTCCAGCTCAGAAAAGCTGGGAAAACCAACGTGGCTGCTATTTGCATCAACAAGAGAAATAGTCTAATTCATTTTACCATTTATAAACAGTGTTATTTTAGATAGAACCACACAAAATTCTCTTTTTAATAAGATGATGTTCTTTCATGCTGTTTTTATAGCGTGTACAGCATTGTTAGGAATTATTTTTAAAAATGACAATTAGCAGGTAGAGGAGCCAAAAACTGAAGCCAGGTAAGAGTAATGTTACTTTGAAATAATGTTACTCTAGCAAAAATCAAAAAGTAGTCATAATTATGGACCACTTGACTGAACTGTAATCACAGCTTGTTGTGTGTCTATAGTCATGTATGTTTCCATGTGCACTGTACTTTTGAGGGCTAATGTGAATTTAAAACATAAATAGACCACTTTCACTGCTTCTCTTTTTTCTCAAAGAACCCATGTGGTATATTTCAACAACAAGCCAAGAGCACAGACATCAGTGTTCCCCAAAACATCAGAATGCATGGAATGAGCACACTGGAACATGCACCACCAAGAGTGAATGTCAGTCCTCGACCTGCATGCTTCCACGTCAGCTGTGCAGCAGAGCATTACAGTAGTTACAGATAAGTGCACACAGTGTACAAGCTTGTGTGTGCCGTCATCAGCTGCCAGCCTCCTCTGCAGAGCTTGCATTGTTTACTCATTTCTGTGTCACCTTCAGCCTCTCTGTGTAACCAGTTATGTGTGGTCTGAATTCTAAATTACCTCCTAAAGTCTTACCCAATTATCAAGCAGAACTGAAGTAAACTTTTTAAAATGTTCAAAAATGAGCTTCAGAGTATTTTGCATTTGCTGGTTCAGAGTGAGACTATTTCATATGAAGGTGACAGTGTTTGTTTTGTCTCTTTGTTTGGACAAGCATACCAAACAGAAACAAAACTTTGAGTCAGTAGAAACAAAACCAGTCCCTATGGTTATAAATGGAAAGAACAAATTTCTTTTACAAACCTGTGACAACTGGATGTACTAAATTTTTATTCTTTTGTGATTTCATGCAATTAGTCATTTGAACAAAATGTTTTCATGTCAGAATGGATTTGAATGAAGAAAAGAATGCGCCTGTCACTCAAAACTCCAAAACAGTTCACCAGTGTGAACAGATTTCTTGCTCCCAGAACAAACTAATGGATCTCAAGCGTGGACAAACTCTCATGATGTTAGCTGTCAAGCTGGTTTAGCAGCTATATTTCATGTCTGATTCCAAGAATACTTGGAAATATGTAAGAGAAAAAAATCAATCAAAGAAATAAATTCAGGATTAGGCAAGAAGTCAATTTCATGAATCAATTCAAATTTAATTTGATGATTTATGCTGATTTCTGGGGATATTTCCCAGGCTTTTGGTTTCCTCTTTGCCCCCCCTCCATCTACTATTTGTTCTAGACAAAAAGGAAAGTATCTTGTGTCATTTCTTCACAGAAAACATCACACCTACAATCCCCCTTGACCATTCGATCCCGTACGCATGTATACAAGACGCTGCCGTCACCTTCAGCCTTTCTGTCGAACTAGTTACGTGTGGTCTGATTGTGCCATGGCACAAAGATCAGCTCCAAGACTGCTTCACTTAAATGTCTCATATCCTGACATTTGAAAAGCTCCACAAAGCAGTTTCAAGAGCCTGCCAGTGGCGGGTCACGCGTATTTGTGTCCGGTGCTCAAACACAATACAGGAGGGAACAAGCAGCTGAACTGCTGGAAAACAAATCAGTCTATAACCAGGATGCCAGATATACTTTATATCCATTTACAAGCTGAATATATACACCGAGTCAATTCTACCATTATAAAACGTTAGTTTGTAGCATGGCATTTAAACATTCTGGTGCATTTCAAAAATGATTGGAAGGATTGTTAATTAAATACACTATATACTACATAGATGCTGCCTTGCTTTGATGAGATTTGTTGATCTGTGATTTGTTGATTTGTTGACCAGGTGAACGGCCAAAAATTATTTAAAACATTGATTATTAAATAACTTCTAGTTATTTTTCTAGCATTATTTGTGTGCGAGCATGTTTTACGGTTTATAATTATCTGCCTCACCAAGAGAAAAAGATTCTCATTTTCAGTGTCATGAACTTCTTTGGAAGAAGGTGTGGAAATTAAAGCAAGTAGCTTTTTTTATGTTACAATATCCGTTTTGATCTTAGTTTGAAGGAATACGTAGTTATTCTATATATATATATATATATATATATATATATATTTTAAAAAATGTATATGTTTGCTCTTGGACTCCTGTTACTGGCAGAAACCAGCCAAACTAAGTACGTCTCAGGACTTTGTGCACTTTGTGGTCGTGTGTC
>JBAMYA010094337.1:0-21328 GCA_037176975.1 Arrhamphus sclerolepis | reverse complement strand
CCTTTGTATACTGACATGACATTTCATTTGCATCGTTACAGAGGAGCAAAAAGATTATATTTTCTAACACCAGCTCCCCCATCGTGCCTCCTGCTGGTACAGTACCAGAAGGTCTCCTTCAGAGGATTTGGGCCTACCTCACAGTTAAACAGCTTCTGGAGAAAGAGTGAGTTTGACATCTACAGTTTTTCTCCTACCTTTTGGAGGTAATTGTGTATTTGTTACATCGATTTCATGTAGATTTCATGTGGTTTCAGTGTCCAATAGCAATGAGCATTTATTGAACCATTGTAGAGTTATAATCCACCTTGCTTTCATTTCTAAGTGTCATTTCTACATAAAATAAAATAAGTCACACTTACAAAGCATGGCAATTTGTACCAAGAAGAAACATCTTCAAGGGACTGTTGAAGCCAGTGCCTGACTACAGAGGCTTGGAATTTCCATTATTATAATTTCCAAACAATCAAAAGCAAGGTGGTGAAGTATAAATAAGTCAAGTCACTGCCATTGCTAACAAACACTTGGCTTGAACACCCAGGCAATACAAACAGAAAATCAGATCAACAATCAGAGCACACAATGCCCTTTTCACCCAGAAAATAACTATCTGTCTGACCCCAATTAGTCTCTCAACCCAGAGACATCAATCCCAAACATGTATGGGATTAACATAAGGCTTCTGTTTTGCAGACTACAGATTTAAATGTCATTTGTGAATGTAGTACTATATTATCGTCCTTGAAATATGATTAAAGGAACCCTTTTCTTGCGTGCTCATATCAGTTAATGGTGGATGATGGTTGTTGTTGCAGTATGTCTGAAGTGCTGAAGTTTAAATTACAGGTCCAGCTTAAATTTAAGGTCATTTCCTTTTACTTATTAAAATTCTTTGAGATTTAAAAAAAAAAAAAACAACAAAAAAAACGTTTATTGATACTATGCATTGGAAAAGAAAATATATACAGACACTTCTCTTTGAGGAAATATTTTCTCTGAATGATTTTTGCAAACATTTATTGACAAATTGAGATGTGCCAGTCTCGGCTAGTCAGTGATTCAACTTTTCTTGGAGGCTGCTTTTTGATCAAATCTTGAATAGAATATTTATCGCCCAATTATCCCTACATTACTCCATCCCTATGTGTTTGGTAATGTTTTGTAGCCCTGAAATTTCAAAAGCTGCCTCAAAATTAGACCGCAATGACATCATTCTCTGTTTGGACAATCAGGGATAAATATCTTTATCGTAATAAATTCACACTCAAACACAAATAGGCAGCCCAGGGGAACATGAAAATCTATTAAATGAATTTACTTAATGGAAAAAAAATAAACAAAGCAAACAAAAGTGCACTGTTATACATTGATGGATAAGATAAATCTAAAAAATGAAGATAAATATATACATACTTTCCTGCTTACCTCAGCTCTCACATTGATATAAGACTTTATGATGCAGGCTGCTGCTATCTGGACCAGAGAAAGAGAAAGTGAGGGAAGAGGCTCTGCAGCTGTCACTGAAGTACAGCTTTGTGACCCCGCTGACATCCATGGTGGTCTCGAAGCCTCAGGGAGAAAACACACATGTGCTTCACAAACCCAAGGAAGGCGAAGCACCACCACCAGAACAGGACTTCGCAAGATACGGTTGGCACATTAGCAACATAAATCAACTCAGTTGTTCTGTAAAATAACCCAGATTCAACAAAACAATCTTATTCTTTTATTATGTTTTAGAAGGGCTACTAATCCCAAGTAAGATTAACTGTATTAAAAATGTGTGTAATTCCAATATGAATGCATACACACGGGAAAAAAAATGTTGGTACCCTCATTTTTGGAAAGAAAAACCCACAATGTTCACAGAAAAAACTTGAAACTGAAGCAGTAATAATAAACAAAAATGGCCTGAAAAGTAATGAAAATCACAGATTGCTCTTAAATTGTGACTTAACAGAAACATTTTAAAAACAAGTGAAACTGGCCTGGATAGAAATGATGGTACGCTTTGAAAAGACCATGATGAACTAGGTTAAATTCTTAACAGAATGTTTATTTCATGTACTCACCTCCTCTTTTATTTCAATAGAATATGATGGGCATCCTGGTCATTCAACTTTCCCTGATAACTATGACTAATAACACAACTGATAACCTTTGATATTGTTGCAACATTGTAAATAATGTATTGCCAAGACTCCCCCCGATTTCCAGGGAGTGACCTGGGTGCCCCTTTTAAGAGTAAATCTTCAGCATAGTTTGCTGCTTAAAAAAAAAAAAAATCTAATTGACACCTGAAACATCTTTTCTTTCCTGTTTGGGAGGAGGTGTGGCCTATAACACCTAATATAGTTTCTCTGATTTGATGCTGATCGCATCACTGCAAACACTGTGTCACGAAAACTCCTCTTGGTCACCAAGCACTGATCTGTGTTTTCCTCCAAAAGCGAGTTCTTGAGTTACTTTTACACATGGTGGCGCACAACTTTGCACACTTCTACTTCTATCCCTCAGATGAACTGTAGAAACATGTTCAACATGAAAGTTTAAAGTCTTTGTACAAATATGTCTAAACTTTACACACATTCTTCTTGTCTAAAACATCATTTTGAGCACTGAATATATTTTTTTTTTGCTTTTTGATTATTATAATGTTAATTAGGAGGAGAAACTTAAAGGTGGTACAAGGTCTTATGATGTTCCTGGTTCCATGTGTCCTTTCTAAAAGCATGTTTTAAGCACTTATTTTGTTATTGTTGTTGTTTGTTTTTTACTTATTCAAATCACCAGCTTCAACTTTATCTCATTTTTTTCTTGTTTAATAGGACAAAGGCAGTATTCTACTGGTTTTGGCCCCAGAGGTATGGTGTATAACACACAGTTCTTCTTCATTAATGCCAGTTGCAGCTTTGCAAAAAATTACTAAAAGTCCCACTGAGGACAAAGGAGTGATCTAGCTATCCCTCCTGAAGTTAGTTTGCTGTGTTTTTCTTATTCAAATTTAAAACTAAATATTGAATCCATATTATCTTCTTTTCCTGTTAATAGGAGGTAAACCTCATATTCATGGAGCCACAGGTATGGCTTATAACACACACTGTAGTTTATCCCATTTGATGCTGATTGCATAATTGCTAAGAATGTGTTACAAAAACTGTGTTTTTGATGAAAGCTGTTCAGCAAAATCAGAGAGATACACCTCATGAATTGAAAGAAATTAGAACAGTATTGAGTAGTTTGTGTGGCATTATTGCTGATGTGTCAAATGCATTTTTAAAATACTTAGAGTGAACCTTAATGCTGTCTTAAATGTTGCATGACATCCTCGTGGTGCAGTGCTTCATGGTGACATTCCTCTTGAGACCCCAGGGGTCTCATTTATGAAAAAATTGCATAGGATCAAACCAGACATTGCTGCAAACTGCCTTTTAATGTTGCCCTGTTTTCCCACAAAGTACAGAAATCTGATGTAGGGGAGAACGGGGTTGGTTGTCATACTTTACACTCTAGTGCGAATTGCTCATCATCAAAACATCTTCCAGCTCAGTGTAACAAAGACGTACTTACCTATCAAAGACACTCTGACTTGTTGTGGCAACCAACCTCATTACGGGGATGGTTGTCACAATGTTATTTTAACCGGAAAAAAATCTTTTAAAATAGGCACGAGGGCAGGCTTAAATTTGAAAGTTTAATTACATTGAGAACTTGATACACAACTTAATGCATCTTAACACAAAATGAGCAAATACAATGAAAAGGAAACACATCTTTAGGCCAGCCTACTGTATAGAAGAAATCAATAAGGACAATAATAACAATAACAATAATAGCCTACTCAACTACTGTCTGAGCAACATTATCGTGCATTGCAAAGTTGTATGCCAGTTTGCAGACTTCAATGGGAGACAGGCCAAAATAAATATTTGAAGTTCTTATTAAATATTCTTTCAGCTGATGCTCTTGCACCTCACTGAAAACTAGCCAGTTTTTTGACATAGCCTACTAGCAGCGATGGACTGCCCTCATCATCACATCTGGTGTCAGGCCCTTCTTTGTCATCCGTGTAAAGTTTCTGCCCATGTTTATTTATAAAGAGAATGATTTTGCCAACATAGGGGTTGGTTGTCACATGTGTCAATACCAATGTCACATGTGAACCAACCAACCCCAAAGAGAATGTGATGACCAACTCAAACTAGAGTTTTTTGCTAGCGTCGGGGCTAACAACCATTTCACAATGAGTTAGCTAGCTAATAACAATCTAAACTATAGCGTTCCCTTCATACTTTTAAAGGTTAAAAATTGTTTTGTTATAAACCCATTGTGTAAAAAACTATTAGAAAAATACTGATTAGCTGAATATTTACAATTTGACATGAAAAAGAGAAAAAGTCCTCTCACCTCTAAGTTCTATTGACGAGATATGAGTAACAACCAACGTCATCCAGGTAGCAGGCATTACTGCACTCAGCGCTAGCTGTTATATCCCAGACTTATAGACAATTTCAAAAAATTATGTTGTTCCTAAAAGTGGCTTCAGGCAGAGAATTAATTCATTGTTGATCGTGTCAAACACATACCTATCAGCTAATTCACCAGGAACCCCAGACTGGTTAACACCTGTATTTAAATAGGGATGGTGTGGTTCCAGCAGGTCATTCTCCCCAATACTGGACCCAGTTCAGCACATATCAAAGAATAAACCTCAAGGGAGTCTAAATCGGCGTATTAGCCAGTCATCATCATCGGCCAGGAAAATTTGTGCTCTCTGAAAACTCTCTCCATCCTGATCCTGCCATTGGCCCAGTCTTCATGGAGACCAGCGCATCCATTGTGAAGCATTACACACAAATGTCAATGCAGTATTTATATGTCAACTCAGTGATTACACTAAGTGCTACACATCTTGTCACAATTAATGTACCAGTGAGTGTCATCGCTATATTATTTGCAGATGTTCGTATGTACATACTGTCTGTAACTCTTAATGAGTGCTTATGGAATGTATGGCTCCATTCAGGAACATATCTATAATATTACAGGCCTCAGTGTTTATGATTGTGAGGGTCTACATGTCTGATATGAATGGTTAAATGCACAAGATGAACTTGGCTTACATTCACCATCTCACAAGCTGCGCTGCCAGTTTTCTCCATCTCCAAAATGTCCGTGCGCAAGAGGCCAAATGAGCCACGAACACTCTGATCACCAAGGGGGGATCTGGAGATCCCTTCTAAAAGCACACCTCAAGCATTCAAGCTATTTTACGGTTTGATCCTTTTTTTTTTTTTCGACTTAACCTTTATGCATATATTTTTTCTTTTCAATTAGAGGTATATAGTCTTTTGGTCTCCCTGGTTCTGCAGGTATAACTCATATCACACATTTGTATTTGCTGGTTGCAACTCTGCAAATTAGCCTAATGTGTTAGCAGTCCTCTCATTGTTTACCAAGAAATGATCCCTTTTTAAAAGAACACTTATTTACAGTTTGATTTACAGAGTTTACAGTTGTGTCTTATTTAACAAACAGCTGAGCTGTTATTTCAAGTTTGCTCTTTTTTATTCAACAGGAGGTGTGGGATCTTTTGATTCTCATCTTGATCTTCCACGACGTAAGGCTCATGACACACACTGATGAACATTTATTAAACACATTCAGCTTCACTCATGAAAGGCTACAGTCTTTGTCCAAATATGTCTTATTGTGTGCAGTTTGTGAGCTTACAACACAACCATAATCTGAAACTTTACACCGGTTCTTCCATAGCAAACACTCTGCTCAAGACATACATCTGTATTGTTGATTAGTTTCCACATCAATTGTAAATCCTTGTTGATTCCATAACAGTGAGTGCTGTACCTTCAGTAAGTACACAATCATTGTATAGAGGGCGATGGATACTGTCTGGTGTACTTGGACTGCACTCTGGTTTACACAAAAACTCTGGCCCCACTAGCCATGTGAAACCCTTCACGAACGGAGTTGTCCAGAATGCCTAAGTATCTCCTGATCTGATTTGTTGGAACACCCAATCTAAGTGTACACATTTAGGGCCACTTCTCTTAGGTGCTTAGGAGATTGGTGATGGCAACTGTATAAAATTCAGGAAAACAAATAAAACAAACTTCTAACCACAATGAAACACACCAAAAGGAGAATCAAGCTGAGTGACATAAGTGCTTGGTTCTGCAGTGACCCCTAGAGGCTTTACAACGTCAGAGGCAGGGCTAAGCAAGCTCTTTGTGTGCTTTAGTCAAGGAAGGGTCACTAAGTAAAAGATCAATCTGCATGCGCCATGTCTCATAATCAACTTCACCATGAGGTCACGGAAGGTGGCCTGAGAAGGTGCAAATCTTTGCTGGTGTGAGTGGCGGGTGATTTGGCTCATTACGGATAATGTGCTCAACCACTACTTTCTGCACATAGGAGGAGTTGTAAATGCTCTTATCTACATGTGTTGGGCCTGCAAAAGTGTCAATGTATGGGCTCGTGTCTCAGGTTGGTGTGCTCGGCCAACGTGTGTCTCATTTTGAAGGAAACTCAGGAAGCTCGCTCTACCACTAACCTCAATGAGCTCAAGTTCGTTCAGGTACCAGCTGGCTAACTCTTTGCCTGCTTTTTCCTTAACTACATCCTCAATGGTTCTAGAAAACCACTTCACTGCAGGATCTGCAGGGCTCGCAAGCTCCCTAAGGTTGCAGGATTTAGATTGTCAATAGCCTGCTCAGTGCCATAAACTACAAGTGTTCTGCCCTTAAAGCTGATTTAGATCATCTGGGATTCTTGTGATTCCAGATATTTTACCATTTTACCATTGACATGTCATCAGTACAGCTTGTCTCAACACCTGTAATATACACGGTTCTTTGGCCATTGACCCCAAACTGCTCACAACGGGCCATTTTCTGTTGTACGAACAAACTGAGTGTTATGTAGGTTAAAGATTGCAAGCCAACAAACCAAACTCCTGGATGGCCCGCCACTAATATTTAACCTTTCGTGAATGGAGTAGTCCAGAATGTCTAAGTATCTACTGATCTGGTTTGTTGGAACACCCAATCTAAGTCTACACACTTAGGGTCATTTCTCTTAGGTCTGTAGGAGATTGGTGATGGCAACTGTATAAAATTCAGGGAAACAAAAAAAAAAAAAAACCTCTAACAACAATAAAACACACAAAGTTCTTAGGTAAAGAATGCAGTATATTATAAAGAATTTAACCATGGACATGCAATGACCAAAAAGGAAAAAAAAAATGGTTACATGCATTCATCATCATCAATCATTGAATCATTGAATCCACAAGTTACACAATAAATCAAGAACAATCAATAGATCAGTCCAAAAACATGTTCTGATAACCCAGGCAGAGGTTCAAAAACTAGATACAAAACACTGGTTATGAGAACAGAAGGATGGTCAGAACAGATCTGGTCGGTCGGTCGGTCGGTCGGTCGGTCGGTCGGTCGGTCGGTCGGTCAGACTTACAAAATGGCTTAGAAAAGTAAAACATTAGTACAAACTCTCAAAGGGCTAAGTATAGACTCACGGTTTATATGTACAAGCAGCTCATTAGAGTAAATGAGGCAAACCTGTGTGGCTGAACGAGAGGAGAGATGTGGCATAAGAGCCACCAGATGGCAGTACAGGTCATGGATATAATGTATTGCTCTGCTTTGGTGCTGGTTGCAACTCTGCAAATGATGTGTTACCAAAACTCTCAATCACCAAGGAATGGTCTCCCTTTTAAATGAACACTTTCGGTCTTCAAGCTAGTTTACAGATCAATCTTTTATAATTTAACAACTGAACTTATATTTCATGTTTTCACTTCTTTTCTTCTCAGTAGTTGGTATGGGGTATTTTGGTCCTCCTCGTCATCCTGGTCATCGTGGTCATCCTGGTCCTCCTGATTATCCTGGTCCTTCTGGACCTCCTGGACCTCCCAGGCCTCCTGGGCCTCCTGGTTATCCTGGTTATGGTGGTCCTTCTGGTTATCCTGGTCATCTTGGTCCTCCTGGACCTCCTGATCTTCCTGGTCCTCTTGGTTATCCTGGTCCTCCTCGTTATCCTGGTTATCCTGGTCCTCCTGGACCTCCTGGGCCTTATGGTTATCCTGGTTATCCTGGTCCTCCTGGTCATCCTGGTCCTCCTGGTCATCCTGGTCCTCCTGGACCTCCTGGACCTCCTGGGCCTTATGGTTATCCTGGTTATCCTGGTCCTCCTGGTCATCCTGGTCATCCTGGTCCTCCTGGTCATCCTGGTCCTCCTGGACCTCCTGGTCTCCCAGGTATGACTCATGAATGACTATGATTCGTAACTAAACCCTCTTAGGAAGCTGCATTTGGCTGATAATAATCTAGCCTGAATGTACCAGGGGAGCTTTAAGTAAGACGTGTCATTTGGCCCTAGCAGAAGTTTGAGGAACGGTCAAGTTTCATGGATAGAAGTGGAATCATTGGTTCTTATGAAAAAAACACAGCAGTTAAGAACTCCCGTTGATCGTCAAAGAGTGACCTGGGTGTCCCCTTTTAAAAGCACACCTTTTGGCATTCAAGATAGTTTACTATTTATTGTTATTTAAAGTAAAAACTGAGCCTTTATTTGATGTTATCATTTGTTATTGATTCTTTTTTTTTTCTTTTCAGAAGAAGGTATGGGGTCTTATGTTCCACCTGGTACGTTTACCAGGAAGTTTATGATCTTGAAACATAAACATTCAACTTATGAAACTTGATTTCTGACTAATAATTTTACATCAATTATTGAAAAACTAAATCGGTTAAGAGTTTAAATTCACTTGTTTTTGTTTTTTTGTACCTTTCATACTCAACTTTGGCTGAATCGGCACAAACAACATTACTACTTTTGCATCTCAATGTAAATCTCATGTTGTTGCCTAACCAGCCATTGTGGGACTTGAGCATAAGTTACATGGCATAGCCCTGCATACATTTCATGGTTTCATCAGATTTCTGCAGTTGTGTCTCTGTCCCACTACAGAAAATAGTGGAGCTGAACATTGGGAGCTGATTTCCATTCCAGCTAATAAATCTCATTGACTGGTAGTCTCTCTCTCTCTCTCTCTCTCTCTCTCTCTCTCTCTCTCTCTTTGTTTAATTAATTTTATTTTTTATTTTTTGCTTTAGTCATTTCTGAGCAAGGTATCTGTGATACCTTACATTTCTCATATCGCTAACTGCAGTAACTTAAAACGTAATAATATTGTTTAATAGTATAGTTATAGAGCTTTAGAATACAGTTGTATGAGATATTTCTATATATCAATGCATGTTAGATAACTAATGTTTAATTTTGTCTTTTTGTTTTTTCCAAGACCCGAGGTTTTCTCAAAACGCACGGTCATTTTTGAGACCAAGACCTGGGTTTCCTCCTCCTATTCCTCCTCCATTTCCTCCTCCTTTTTATCCATTAGTCCCCACAGGTAAATATCTGAGCTATTTCACCACTGATCAAATGTTGTAAACGTCACAATACATTTAAAGATAATATTATTGCATATCTTTTATAAACTACAACTGTTTTCCTGGTTGTGTCTTTTGTCAACAAAGTCCTTTGCAGATAGCAGCAGACATGTAATGGGAGTCTGGGAGACTTTGTTTTTGCTTGTGTTTTTAGTTTTGTTGTTTTGCATCTTTGGACCACTGCTCTCTGATTGGCTTCTACTGAGAAGTGAAACTGGAATGAGTAGTTATCATCAAACTTGTCATAATGCAGCTTTGGGTCTCTAAAGTGGTTTTGAGAGCTAGAGTTTGTTTTCATGTCAGGTTGCTTCCATCAGCTGTGTAACATGGTTTGTCTCTGATGTTCTAGGTCCCATTTCTCACAGGTTTTTGATCAGAACTGAGAGTGCGCCTGGCGTTTCCCTTCCATTATGCTTTGACATCACAGGACCAGTCCTCCTTAAAATTCTTCATATTCCCAGCAGGGGTCAGTAGCACATCTCTTTGAGTCATGACTTCATGGCTCCACAGCAAACCAAACCTTCATCCTTGGCCAGGTCGTCATTGTAAATGACAGCCACTTCTCAGTTGATTTGCATGGTTAAATAACGATTAAATGAATAATATTTTTTGCTCTCCATGTTGCATTAATCTTTTTTATGTTCTTCATTTATATTAAGGACAGTCTTGACCTTAATTTGGTCTCTTTTTTACCAGAGCTGTATGTGAATGGTGAGCTAGATTCAGTAACAAGCGGCAGCTTCAAAAAGATTGCCATCAACGCCCAAAATGATGTGCACATCGAGGTGGGCACAGAGGGAATAGACGTCCGACAGGGAGAGTCGGTGACACGCCACACTGGACAGGATTTGGTCACAGCTGGAAGGTAACATTTCATGGTGATGTTAAGAATTATTCTGATGATTTTCAAAATACCAAGTTGCTGTGTAGAAAACACTGCTTACGGTCAAGCTGTTAAGAACACAATGGGATTTCTACAGAAATCAGTACAAGAGTTTAATATGTTTCTTAGGAAAAGTTAACACCGATGGGTAGTGATACAAATTAAACAGGTAGGCCTAAATGCACAGAAGTTCTTGATTTCAGCACCTTTTTGAATATCTTTAAATAACTACAGAGCAAGATAGCTCTAAAATACGAAGGTGTCAATTTGATTACTTAAAGAAAATGGTAATAACTGAGCTAGTTACCTTATACATGTCGAAAAGGCCATACCATTCTAACAATGAACTGACATAGATTCAAGGACACCTTTTTCTGCTTGACAATCTCATTTTTACTCTGCACAGACTGAGATGAAATAAAAAAAATTTAAAAAGAAAAGGTTTTTAGCTGGTCACTGTCATCATGACCTCAGGCAACACTACCCAGGACTGCAAGTCATCGATCTGAAAAGGCAATTACCAGCAAAGATCAGGACAATCATCTGTGACAATGTAAAGATCTATTAAAGGAATCTTTAAAACGGAAAGACTTCATTACAAGACTGTGTGTATTTTCTTTCTAGTGTGACAGTAAGCAGGCAGGACAACGAAATACAAGTCACTGCAGGAGACATAGACATGGTCATCTTAGCACACGAGAGAGGCGGAAACAAATTCCTTTGGCCAGTTTTAAGACAGGAGATATCTGACAACAACATCGAAGGGATTTTAGGTGAGTATGTTTGTATTTACAGCACTGATTTTTTTTTTTGTCATTGTATGAGAACATTTTAAATTAAAGTTCACTACCTTCTGATCTTACATATGCTTAAAAAGGGTATTGATAAAATAAATAAAAAGAATAAATAATAAAATACCAAAAATGCATGGAATGATAGCATGATATTGCACACAATAATAAAATAATATTGTACAGGAGTGTATGTGATTTCAAGAGAGTTCAGTGTAGGATGCAGTGTATTCTCTGTAGGCAGTGACATTTGTGTTTCCACCAGATCAGGCAGATGTGAACTGATTTATTTATTTATTTTTATTATTATTATGATTATTGGTTAGTTTTTGCAACTCCACTGAGTGTGTTCTTATTTGCTGCTGAGTTGGTACCAGACCAGGATGCCATGTGTGAAGACACTTGATGAGTTGTGTGGTTTTATGTATCCATGTAAAGTCCTCCCAGATGTGTCCCTAAGAACCTGAAATACAAGACTCGAGGACACCAGACACAAACTTATCGATGTTGTTGGTGTTAACGAAGGTCATGTTCAAATAAGATCAGATTCAGAGTCATGTCAGAGAAATTTAAGATGGCTGAAAAGAAGACACAAACCAGAGTGATGCTCTGGTCTGTAAATATGAACGTACTGGAAGGCTGGAGGCTTCATCAGAAATATGAATGGTAATGCGTATGAAATACCTGGACAACCCATGTAAACACTATACTTAAAATGCTGTCCAGTTTGGAGTATAGTCAACATGTCCATTGTTATGACTTGTGTCCCTGTTGTCTGTGTGCAGCTTTGAAACCAGCAGTTTATTATTTGGTTCAAGATTCATTTTCTACTAAACTGAAGATCAATGACCAAGAGATTTCTGTGACAAGGTGAATTTGCTTGTTTGTTTTCTTGAATTTGTGAGTTTAAATATGAAACTGGTTTGACTGTCTTTGTCTTTCTTCTGCAGTTCCACTGCTGCCAACTACAGCCTTTTTGTTCCTTTGGAAATGCCTTGTTGGTTCGTTTCAGCTGATGTCATTCTGCAGAAACCACTGAATGATTTCACTGTTGCACAACTGTAACTGGGAAAATAAGAAATAATACCACAACCTTTTCTTGGTTGTTGGGAGAAACTTCATTAATAAATATAATATCACTAATGCAAAGTAATACTTCTAATGTCACCAAGACAAAATAGTTAATTATTAACTTTTAAATGGGCGGCCCCCTGCAGAAAATACCATTGCATGGCACCCATTTACTTTACAAAATATATTACTGTAATGGATAATGAATATTCACAGTACTTTTAAGAGTCTTTGTTCAATAAAAAAAAGATTAAAGGCTTCCAATTAAAACTGATCACTCTCTTGTATGTGATTCTATGCTTTTGGGTAACAGAGATGTATACTGAATAATGTTAACTGAATGTTAGCTCTAAACAAACCATGTAGGAGCAACTCTGTGAAGCTGTATGTGAGATCAAAGTAAGTAAAAGAACCATATCTGAAGCTCACAAACAGATATGGACTATATGTCCTCCAGCTTCTTCTTTTATTGAGTTTCTACAATACGTCTCAGTCTGTAAAGAATGCAACAAATTCAACCCCCAACCCTGCATATAGAGTACATGTTGCTTATCTGTGATGAAGACCAGAAAGGAAAGACAAAAAAATCCATTCACAGTGTAATTTAGTACCAAATTTGTGCTGACTATCTGAATTTGTCCGTATATATCTGCACTCGGCTGCATAACTGTTTGGTGGTTCAGTTCAGGGCCTTGGAGGGGTCCTGCAATAACAGGCTGCAGTTTGTAAGCGGATTGTATTTTTGTAAGCTTGAATCCCATCTTGATCCCATCACTTCATATCTATGAAGTGGTGCCAAATAATGAATATCATATAGAATAACAACCTAGAATGAAGAAGAACAAGATGAAATAAAAATATGGGAAATGGTGACAAAGAATCATGATGTTAAAAAAGTGTGGAATAAAATGTGAACTAAACCAGTAATAACCACCATATCTTTAAGTTATCTTGTGCCATGAGTGGTCCCTGGACCAGAAAGGCACTACATAAGTGTGTTATTGTTGTTAGCTTAACCCTTAGATACACAAGCGTCTGGACATAAGCGGGACAAAAATGACCCGTGTTAAATGCAATGGATCATTATTTTTATTATATTTTATATTATATTTTTGGTCCACACAAGAATGAGTTCATGTTTAAAATATTTTAAGCTATCACCTTTTTTTTTTTTTTTTTACATTTTGAAAATGTTAAAAATATTTCAAAAATTATAAGAGAAAATAAGACAACAGCATCAGAACAATGTCAACATCCACTTTGTTTGCGTCCGTGTGTGTATGTGTCCTTCCTGTTGCTTCAACTGACTGGGATCTGCAGTTGGGGGGAAGCTTCCAGTTGATGTGTCATGTGTGGTGTCACAAGCTCCTTTGACAGCTCACTGAGGAAGAGCCGTCATGCGTTGGTGATGCCACTCTTGAATTCATTGAATTAAATAAGTAAAATAATCTTCTAATGGGTGACACTTATAAAACAGTCTGTAAGGTCCACAAAATATATGTTCCTGACAGTCACAGTTGAGAAGAATCAAAGGTTCCCATGAAATTCCATAGGAAGTAAATACAGGTCATTTTTGACCTGCTTATGCATCTAAGGGTTAAGATAAAATACAAAAGAGCCAAGCAATTCACAGGAAAACAAGAGACAACCTATTCACCAAGTTCTTATCTCAAACTGGATGTTTCACCTGTCAGTGGGATGTTATGGAGTGTAGCAAATCATCACCGAAAAGTTTTAAAGCTCCTGCTTCACATTAGTAAAAACATCACCTCAGCCCAAAAAAAAAAAAAAAAAGCTGCGGGCGTCTGACTCTTCTCCAACAACTCACGAGGCTCATAATAGGTCACAGTTTGAACATGCCCAGGAGGCAGGAACCGTGTCTCAACATTATGTGGTTCCACCAGTCTAACACTGGTGAGACTTGTCATTGCGTAATTTCTGGCATCGAGCAGTGAATTGTGTTCATAGCATAGACCAAGGGTGTGTGTTTATTCTTGAGAATAGAGGTGATAAACCTGTTTGTCAAGACACCGCTTACCGGGAACCACAAGGGCGGAAACACACAACACTCTTATTGCAACAGATTCTGAAGAACTGATTAAAAAAAAAAAAAAAAAAAAAAACCTCTGTCAAGAGAAAAGTTCAAGGTTGAGCCTTGTTCAAAAAAAAAAGAAAGGACTTGCGGACTTTAACCCATGTCATTTGTGTTGGTTAATCTTTACTGAGGACTGAAAGTGGGAAGTTATACACAAACACATGGCAAGAAAGAAGAAGAGGTAGGAAACATATACAGAAGCAGCTGTGACTCAAGCCGCTGTGGAGTAATTTGACAAGCTGAGCGGTACATCCAGTGGAAACGTTAAATTTGGAATGGATTACCTTGCATGGAATTCTCAGCACAGTAAGTACCCTATTCTTGATAATAATTCTATAGCATCACTTGTCTCATTAGCCTGGTCCTTCCTGTGTTTACTGACCATGAGAGGTCTTTATCGCTCTGTGGACTCCATGACAGATAATTAACTCTCTATTAGATTAACTTACCTGATGGATCTTGTTTGTATTAAATTATGGTCAGTTCTTTTAAATTATGTCAAAGTGATAAAGTAATTTAAATCTCTTCTTCACCAGGCTTTAAGATGAAATGAAACCAAGGCAATGCCCGCAGCAGTTCACTGCCTTCCCTGCTAGGAGGCCATCCAGTTAGTGTCCTAACCATGACATGAGGAGGATGAAGACAATGCATCTGCTCAACAAGGTTTTCATGTTGAAAATGTGGGAAAATGTATGTATCAAAACACAGCAGGATTCCTAAAGTGTACCAAAGAAGGATGTTGCTTTCTGGATGGTACCTCTGGTGCGTTTTACTGTCTCTGAAGATGTCTGCATGGAGTTTGGAGATTTCGGGATTTGATGGCAATCAGGTCGTTTGCTCACAGGTACTGTAAAGTGCGCAGCTTGGATACACTGAACAAGACATTGTCTGTGCTGCTGAACATTAAGTTCTGTGTTTTTCCTCTCTAGCTATTTAATAGTTTTAATTTCCTTTGAGTACTGACGCACCAGGTTCTGACATTAACTTCCCTTGTTGATGAAGCGCTTCATTGTAAAATATTTAATTAAAAACAGGCAGTGAGGCACCAGCTTGTAACGACACAGCAGTGTCGCGTGCAGTAAATATTTGCAGTTCAGTCTCTCTCAGGGAAGTGTATACAATCCTTGACAATTTCCGATTTTTTTTTCTCCCCAGGGCCTGTCTGAATGTACCATGGAAGACATTATTCCTCTTCCAACTTTAGAAGATGTGAATATTCAGAAGCTAAAGCCTGATTTCCAGCTCTGCTGTAAGGACAACTTAACATGTGCATTATGCCTGGTGATAGATATAGAGCTCCACATACCTCGAGATAATGACACGGAGAATGAAGGCCACTCTGGGATGGATGAGGAGGATTACAATGAGGAGACGAGGAATGATATGGGTAGGCCTATATTTAATCAGATCATGAAGTCATTCATTTATCTTTGCACTACTAGAGTCTGAACTGGCATTTAGCAAAACATTTAACCGTGCATGGAGGCAAACTGTCATATGCGAAGATTAAGACTCCACTGTGCCTGATCTTGAGTCAAAGGTGCACAAGCAGAAACTGATGAGCATCTAAGTTCAAGGGTTATGTTGGTGTATGCTTAGGAGAGAATGAGCAAACCCAGATCTCACCGTGAGAACAATCATTGAACAGACTCTGCTTGTGTAAACGGGTGTTACTTTTTCCATGTCAGAATTCCATCACTTACTAACCGTGTTAGAAATAATGCTGAAGAAAAGAAGAATAAGAAATATATATGTTTTATCCCATTGTATTTGCCTCTTTTGCCGCCATTTTAGTATTGCTTTTTAGTCTACATTTAACTCTGGACCAGTCAGGTTTGAAACACAGCTGGCTTCCAGTTAATCAGATGTAATGAGTTGTCTGATTCATCTGCATTTACTGTCTCATGTATGACGAGACTGTCTATGCGTCCTACACTTTGAAGGTCTAATTTCAAAATATGTTCAAACTTGTGTAACCCAAACGGCCTGGAATGTGTTTCTCAACACCCATTCACACAGTCGGTTTTTTTAGGCTATTGCATCAGACGTCTAGCAGAGTCTTGTAGATGTCATGTGTATGAGGACTTGAAGACATGCTTCAACTGAAGTGGTTGATGTAAAATCTTCTAAAAAATTAATTAAAAAATGAGAAAACTAAAGAGAGTACATAAAATAAAAAAAATAGATAAACCATTAAGTGGTACAAATTCTTGTTTGTCTTTATACTATTACTCATGTCCTTTTCTACACTTTTGCTGTGTTTTTTCTGCCGCTGCAGCATCTGTGACGGTGTGTTACAAAGCAGCAGCCTGTGTGGATACGTGCAAGAAGGTGGAGTTTGCAGTGAATCATGCAGTTCTTACTCTCCAAAAACAGGCCAAGGTACAATAATTTGTGTTTTCATTAAGTGTCTTCTCACCTCTCGTTATCATTTTCACATGTCTGCATGTGTTTGACCGCTACAGATTTCCCTGGTGATCACTCAGCCTGATGGATTTCCCTTCAGCTGTCGTATACTCGCGTATTCACAGAAAAAACCATTTCAGCGGCATGCAGTCACCTCTCCTTCTCTTGATGAAGGTTTGATGTCTGATAACATCTTAATACTTCAGTTTATCGTACTTTCTATGTTATCAAATCACAACAAAGTCACCCCACTTCATGACAGCTCACTTATTTCATGTACGGCCCTATTTCTACATCTCCTCAGTTTGTTCCCAAGTCCTGCTGCAGAAGCGTATACCATTGTGTCAAGGTAGACAATACACACACACACACACACACACACACACACACACACACACACACACACACACACACACACACACACACACACACAATGGCTTGGTTTTCCTTGTGCCATGGTTGTCTTCAGGGAGACAAACATTTTTATTTTTATATTTCCAGTACCCAAAGTGAACAGTGCTATAAACCGAATGGAAAATCAGATGGAGCTGCAGTTTGAGGGGAGGAACAGCAGTCTTCCGTCTTTGTGTGTCCAGTATGAGGAGAACGGAAGCTGTCAGGTCAGTGCCACTACTGCCCATCACATCAGTAGCAGGATGCTTCTTATCTTTGGTATGTCATACTCATATTCATTGACTAAGTTTAAAAAAAGACAGGGACATTAAATGTAGTGCTCTAACGTTTATATGTCTCGTCCATTCACTATGTCACATCAATAGTTTGTCATTTATGATTTTTGAAAGCATGATTACAGAGTTATAGAAGATACATTCTGCTTAGAAGCATCGCAAAAACTCTCTGTTGACAAGGTTTTATCTTTGCTAGTGTAAGAATGAGGGGCTGCTATCAGGAAAAAAAAACTTTATTGTGTTTTTCTCCAATGAGGTGTTCAAAAGAAAATGTACTTAGTTACTGTTTTAACTGACTTTTGTCATCAAAAAAAAATATATAAAAAACTGAGCAGGTACCAAACTGAATTTAGTTTCAATAAATATATATATATATATTTATGTATATGGAAACTTAATTAATCTATACTGTAAGTCAGTTAAACTGTGTTAGAGCAGTAGACTTAAACATCCAGAGAGTAACCATGCAGTGGTTTGGGGTGTTTTGTTTGTAGCCTAGCAACAGCAGAGCTTATAACATTGCATGCAAGGTCTGATGGTGATCTTAACTTGCCAGGTTAAAGTACAACAGTTCATCCAGGTTGAAGAAAAGCTTTGTAGTAGTAAACATGTCCAGGATTACATGGAGTATGAACAACTCAACCACCACTCTTCTGCAGCTCTACCTGACATTGTTTTGTGTTACCTGAAATCTGTATAGAGATGTTTAGTCATGTTTCTGTGGTCTTGAGATTCCAGCTGTGTTCTTGTCGGCACTCCAAGGTTGCTCTTATTTTCAGCAGGAGAAGGAAAGAAATCATTTTAAATCCCTCTTTTGTGTCTTCTGTTATACTTCAGCCCTACATATTAAAGGACTTAAAGGACTATTCATTGTGACAGATGTTTAAAAAAGTGTCTTAATCAACTCCAGTGCACAATTGCAGCAACACTTTAAGAACTCTATCAGCATATATCATTGATTTCTTGTTTCTTCTGAACAATTTCTCCAGTTGAGTTAATAATGATGGTTTTTACATTGTAGCTGGTTTGCCAGATATTCACCTGTTTTGTCGCTGTACTGAAAGTTGTGCCTTTTTTTTGTAAGATGCCTTTAAGTTGGATTTTTAATAAGTTCATTTTGAATTTGTTCTCTGAGGTTTATGGGATAGGAGTCATTTAATTGATTTAATCGTATTCTGTATCTTGTTGCTTTTTCCTGTCAGATAAATATGTCATTATTTTACCTCTAATTACTGCTTTTCCTGTTTCCCGTATTGATGGTGAGACGTTTGGAGAGTCGTTCATCCCCAGAAAGAATGGCCACTCTCTTTTAATGTCAGGATAGTGAAGAAGTGGTGTATTGTAGTATCATCTTTTATGAGGCTTAACATGCGAGTAGATGTTTAATGTGAGGGACATGGAAGCGTGAGAGCTGATTTGATCAGGTGACTTTTGGTTTCTGCAACATGCTGACTGAGTGAATTACTGATAAGAAAGAGGTCAATTCAGGGGAAAGAGTGGCATAAAAATGTAAATATTATCCAGATAAGGGGATATTCATTCTCCAAGTATCTCTGAGTCCATATTGATGCATGTATTGTTTAACTTCAGTAGTTGCCAGTTTCTTGTATTACTTTATTAACGGTCCATTGAGGGATTTTTTTCTTGAATCTGGTGATAGTGAGGAGAAGTTATGGAAAAAGGATGGATGGTCATTATTGGGAAATAAAGGTAAATTTTGCCTAGTTGAAAGAAACTTTAATAAACATAAATCTTCCATGAGGGTCAGTGATAGATGAGCTGTGAATCAGTGAGATGTTTTCTTTATTTATGAGAAGATAAACTTCTGGTTTACTATTGTGTGTTGATGAAGAATTTATTATTTATTTAGTTTGCTGTTCTGTATTTGTAATGTGTGCCTCTTGTAAGAAGCATATGTCTGCTTTGAGTTTCATCAGGCGATTAATACTTTTGGTTCCTTTAGCCTTTGTTAACGTTCCACGATATCAGCTTAAGAGGTTGATGGGTGTCATTATTTTCATAAAGGATGAGCGTATATAATAAGACGTTACATGTGTCTCATGTTGAGTTAGCATGTGCTTGTGAAAAATATACATATAAAACAGGTACAGTAGAAGAAAAGGGTGTAAAAAAATTGATAAATAAAAAAGCTGAATGAAGAAAGAAATAAACAAATAAGATAATGAATAAAATTAAGGGTTGAGTTTAAAGCTTGGTGAGGGGGAAGGTCCTTGATAAGTTATTTGTGTCTCTAGTGTTTCAGTTTGGCGATGATGGGACAAGGTGTTTTACTTGACCGAAAGGTGATCTGATTAACGGTGTCTGTGGAAGTTTGCTTTTTTATCGATTGACAAGTTAACCAAGCGAGTGGTGGGTTGAATTAATGCACCAGAGTGTGTTTTTACAAAGTCCGTATCAATACCATGGACATCCTTGGCTTTAGAACATTTAACTCCTCCGATAATCTTTATTACTTCTCCCTCTGTTATTAATTCAAGCTGGGCTGCTCTTTATTGATCATACAAGGTACACTAGTTGGAGGAGTAAACACACTTGTTACTTCAAGAGCACTGTTACAAGTATTTGCTATCCTTTTTTTTATAATTGAAAGGTGCTGTTTTCATATTTATTATCTTTACCCAATGATTCATTCAAGGTTTGCCACATCTTTTTTCCATTACCCTTTTCACCCTCAGTGCTTTGGCTTTTCTTAAAGATTGTGTAACTTTATTATGCATATGAGTAAGTCTTAATTTATCCATCAGTAGATGAGTTTTTAAGCAACGCTTGAGCAACGTATCCCAAGATCTCATTAAATCCCTGCATGATTGATCAACCACGGAAGATTATTACACTTGTTGGCCCTATGGCATCTCTCCTTGTGAAAAAAAGACATCACATCTTTGATTTTATTAACAAAAATGTTACAGCTGGTTTCTATGTAATTTGATATGAGAATTTCCTCCCAGTCATTATTGTTTATGGCCTCACTTAGATTTTGTGACTGGTTATTTGGTACAATAAGAGAAGGGAGGGGCTTAAGATGAAAAACTAAACCTTAATTTGGTTAGGCTTCTGGAAAGGAAAATACAATTATGACATGAAAGACTTGTCAAAGACCTGTCAAAAACATACAGTAGATGTCTGTGATTCTATCAGGCTTTTAGTAAATAAAAGATCTTGTTCTGATTTATTTGTCAGTCTGGTTGGTTGCTCTATTAATTGCTCATTTATAATTTTCTGTGGTTTGTTTGAGATTTTTCTTACCTTCTTTGTTGTCCCAGTTTACATTAAAATCACTTAAAATGATCTTTTTGTTTGGGCTGAGTGAGTTTAAACATGGTCTTTAGCTGGTCATAAAATTCAATCTTAGCAGATGGATGCTGATACAAACAGATTAAATTAAAGGGCATTTCATTTGATAATGTGATTTCTACACCAAAACCGTCAAATTTAATAGCCTTGATCAGCTGAAGTTGCCTAAAGGTTTTTATATAAACTAATACTCCTCCTCCTTTGCTTCTTCCCCTGTCCTTATTAAAATTTATGATATCCAGGCATCGTTACCATGGCTTCAGCAGATGTTAGTTCTTCTTTGATCGGTGCCTCTGGTTGGTCAGGTGTATTTTCAGGAAATTTCAGTAAAGATAATGTTAGCAAGCGTGCTTCTTGTTTAGATATCCAATTCTGTGTCTTTCAGTGTTTTGTTTTGTTTTACAACCAAGTCCACTTTTTCGCTGAGTGTCACAGCTTTGGACTGAAGAGATCCATTGGATTGTTGACGTTTGTTGATCTGATTATACGCAAATTCCAGGCTGGAATGGAAATCTTTTATCTTATTTTGTCTATAGAGTGTTGGTTTCGGTAGGGAGATCTGTTTTTCCTTTTGTGTGTATACT
>JBAMYA010094317.1:0-21328 GCA_037176975.1 Arrhamphus sclerolepis | reverse complement strand
TCACAGTTTTGCAAGAGTCACCATTTTACAAAACAAAAGTATTTTTACAATCAAAACATGCAGTTCTACAAAAGTCATGATTTATAACAAAAAGTTGTGAATTTATTTTAAAAAAAATCTGACAAAAATGTACTTTTCATGACAAAGTTGTGATATTGCCAAACCTGCAATTTTACTGAAATAAAAAAAAAAAATCATGAAGTCATGATTTTAAATCAGTTTCAGTTTTTAGGAGTCAATATTTTACAACGGTTTTAGTATTAAGTCAATAAGTCACAATTTTGCAAATATTTTGTATTTATGACAAAACGTTCAGAAATCATAATTTTATATTTAAAAGTCAGGTTTTCAAAATGTCGATTTTTTTTTAAACTAAAACAATGAAAAAATGCAAAGCTCACAATTTTATGATATTTAATCTTTCATGTCAAAAAGTTGTGACTTTGCAAAAGTCAATATTTTTTCCACTAAAAGTTTGATCTTTTATAAATAAGTGTGCCCTTTCCTCTTGACTTGAGCACCAGTCACATTTGTAACCTGAATAAACAATAATCAGCTCATCAGGGTCTCATCAGTGTTAAAATATAAATAAAGAAGAACTGTGTGCATCATAAAAAGTGCAACACTGACATCTGCTTTAAAACAAATACTTGGATTTTATTTCAAAATATGTAACATTGAACATAGGTATTTTCTTTAAATCCTTTTCATAAACATACAGTATCCACACATCCATAAAACAACAGATGCAAAATAACTATAACTAATAACTAAGTTCAGGCAGTCATGGCATTCATGTTGAACCTCTTTTTAGACCGACACACTTCTGTTGGCTTTCAGTGGTAGAAAACCCGTTTGTCTAAAGTGAGATGATGAAGAAAAGCAAAAGAAATCATACTTTTCATCCACAACTATGTACACACGCACACTATAAATAACAGAATGGTAACTGCTGAAACCTTTAACATAAAAATACCAAGCGCATCGTCTTTAACAGAAGCAGAGGCTCTCTTTAAACAAATATTCTAAAACAATTAAGGATACAGTGAAAAAAAATACAAAACAATCTCATGAAGTTAAGACAACAAGAGTGCTGTTTGTTTTAATTTCTAAATGAACATAAAAGCTCCTCTGAAGTATAATTTTATTCACTGAAGGAGGTTCTAGAGAACATTCCTGCTGTTGAGCAGACTGACAGTAAAACCACTTAGCTTCACTGCAAAAACTGATTTCTAAGAAGTAAAAAAAAATACTTGTTTCAAAACAAATGGTCTTGTTTTAAAAGCACAAATCTCATTTAAGAATTCAAGACAAGCATTTTTTTTTCTTACCCCATTAGCAGATTTTTTTCTTTTTCCTTAATATAAGGCATTTTGACAAGATTTAGGAATGTAGGGTTACAGTATTCTTAAATCTACTCAAAATGTCATATTAAGGAAAAAAACAAAACTAAAAAATCTTCCAATGGGGTAAGAAAAAAATGCTTGGCTAGAATTCTTAAATGAGACATATGCTTTTAAAACAGGACCATTTGTCTTTCTTAGAAATCAGTTTTTGCAGTGCTGAAATACGTTTGGGTTTTGTTCTCTTCCTGGTACAGTAAACACTCCCCACTTCAATGTCATCTTTCTCACTGCCTGACAACACACTGAATGGAACTAATGCAAAATCATGACGACAAAAACACGTCTGGTGTCCTTGTTGATGTATGTTGTCAACAGCGGGTTGGAGTGTGAGGAACTTAGTACTTACATTTTATCTTATAATGTTTGTCTGCCAGTTAGCTTTTCTTTCCTTCCAATATTTTTCTTATCATACGTAAACTTTTGCTGCTAACTTGTATATTTTTTCTCCTGTGTGTTGACATAGTAAATAACACTGTATTCTGGTTTCCATTTTTAGTTTCAGACCAAAGAACTGATGCATTTGTAACATGTAATCTGGTGGGTGCAGCATTTGTTCTGAAAGCGTCTTTGATTGACAGAGTATGATAACAAATACTGAAAAATGTGCGTTTTTCCACTTGGACTACACAGGGCAAAAAAACTTAATCAAAACGATGATCCTCCAGTTTTGATGCTCAGTTGGAGCCTTGGCAGTGATAAGAACGCGAGAGAAAGAGTTTTGCTTTATAAGGCACAAAGATACATGACATTCTCAGGATCAGTAACAGGTCTGTACAGATTCCAGATGCGTTTAGCACCAACCGCCCGACCCAAACCTCTGCCCCCACAGTTTCAGGTCCAATCTGGCTGTGCGTTTGTTCATTGACAGTTGCTTCGATGTGCCTCTGGGATCAGAGTAAACAGGAGTAAAACTCAAGGAGTTTCACTGTCCCTCTCAGCTGGAACCTACAAAGGCCTGAGACGGAGAAGAAAATGAGCTGATTATCACTGACCGCCAGAAAACCACAGAGAGACACAAACTCAGCATGGTGTTACCTCTCCTCCCCATGGTTCTCCTCTAGCCAGGCCACTATTTTTCCCTCCCAGCCAGGAATGATTGCTCCATCAAGGAAAACCTGCACGTACACATCAAGACATATGTTCTTGAACTTGTCTGACTAACATTTGGCCGACTTGCACAGGAGTAATATAACCCATGGATAGGGCTGGGCATTGTGACCTCAAATCAATATCACAATTAGTTGAACAAGTTACCTCATTACAATTAAAGAGTGATTATATTTGTTTTTTTTGGCCCTCATAGATCACTGACAAGGCTTCTACTGCAAATATGCTCGACTAATAAAACTGGAATATTTTCTAATAAAAAAGTACACATCTTTGACTTTAAAACGAGTGAAAAGAAGCACACAGTTTATTTACAGTCATTCAATGAATATTTCAAAGAAGAAAAATTAACAAAATAATTGAAATGAACAAGATTCCATCAATTATTTGTTCTGACCTAACTGTGGACCTGCAGTAATTCAGAAATGGTTCATAAAGCAAGTTCACATGGGATAATCAAAGTCTGTAACTGCGGACCATAATCTCCGGATTTAGTGTTTTGTAAAAAAATTAACAAAAACTTAGAACCATGATATAAATCCATGGCTTGTTTGTGCACAGTTGTGGGGAAATACTGAATTGGAGATGTGTGAATATAGCAGCACTCTCAGCTGGACTTCACTGACAACACCTGACATATGTGACAGAGTTGCCATGGTAACAGCAAACAGAACAGTAATTGGAGCTTTTGTTGTGGTTTTTCCCCTCCCAAATTATGCTGGAAACAAGGAAAAGAAAAGGCAGTGAGGAATTAGCATTTCAAAAATCACAGAATTAGTGAGATACGCATTAGCAAGGGATTAAAAATATCCCATAACTTCTACATTTGCTGAAATAAGGTCTGGAGTTTGTCGTAGATATTTTACTTTTATCACAGACATGATTCATCAGCACTGGATTAAGATAATACTAGTCCCATGCAAATACAGTATAATATGGATAAATAAATGTCCTGCTTACACTGGACCAGCATCACCTGGACACCTGTGGTAATATATTTAATCCAGTGTGAATGTGCCACTGTATGTCTGTGATTTATGAAGTAGAAATTCCACCACAGATTCCCTGCTCTATTTCAGGTCATGGGACGATTTTATTTTGTGTGAATGAACATCTCAGTAATCTCGTCATCTGCAGGTGGTAGTGATTTGGTTTTTTTTAATAAAAAAAATGAATCTATCATCATCAGTTCCAGTGTAACTATGGCAGCTGCGGGTAATATAATGGCATTATACAATTAAATTATATCCTGCACACATATTAGTTGTTGTTTTTGTAGGAGAAAAAAAAAGAACAAAAAATGTGATAAGAAACCTTATTCATCAGGATCCAACACGTCCAACAGTATATTGTCCAGTTCACTGTTACCATGGCAACCTCAGTACATATAAAATGTGTTTTCACTGAAATCTAACTGTATGATCAGACACATCCACTTTAGAATTTCTCCATAATTGTGCACATACAAGCCAAGGATTCATATCAAGATTCAAAGTTTTAGTTAATTAAATGCTTAAATGCAGGGGAATTAATGACTTTTATTATCCTGTAAAATGAGTTGAATGAAACAGAGACATCCAGGTGTAATTTTTTAATTACTGTAGGTCCCCACCTAATACTAGTCCAGTCTGGTCTAGATCCTCTGGTCCCCTGCTAACAGAATCCAATTCATAAAAGAACAGGACCGTAAAACTCATGTCCCACATTCTAAGCTGTAAAGCAAAATGATTTCTGTACATTTTACTTTCTCTTACCTCCTCTTTCACAGTGCCAAACTCAGGGTCCAGGGCCTTGAAGTGGTACCTGTAGTTTCCCTCTCGATCAACAGCAGCTTTAACATCCTTGAGAGTCACCTCGCCGAGCCTAAACAACGAGTACAATCACAATAATTGCATTCATCTCATCATTTAGTGGGTTTTTTTTGTTTGTTTTTAACATCATTTTGCTTATTCTGTCATTCATGTTTTAGGCACATCAGCAGCACTGCTGAGAATCAACAAGCTGCCAGAGCTACTCATAAAGCTTGAAGACTAAAATACATGATCAGTGATCACACACACGCATGCGCTCTAACCTCTTGGGTATATTGATCATGGAAGGCGTCGGGGATTTTCCAGTAAAATAAAGGATTTTAGTGGAAGGGGAACCGTTGTGTGATTGACAGTTGTCTGCAACGAGCAACAAAAATATTCAGTTAGTAAGAGCGTAATTATTGTGTGTGTGTGTAGTTGGGACATGCTGAGTCTCTTACTTGTGGAAGGCCACGAGTCCAAATCTGTGTGCTGATCTCTGCGTCTTGGAGATTTCCCTCTTTCCTGGATAAATTCACAAAGATGTTGACAGCTGCAGAAGCATTTAAATGTCCACATTTAAAATAATGACAATAATTCCTCCAAAAGAAATTTTTAGTAAATAATCAATCTTTGTTGTGCACATCTGATTTTAAACTGATCATCAGATGATCTCTGAGCAAGTCAGGAGCTCTCATTTTAACCCATCTCAAAGTCCTAGTTACTAATTTAAGTTACAGAGTAGCCTCAACAACCAGTTCATGTGACAACAAACAGTTTCGGCCGTGAAACCACAAACAAGCACAAAAACTTAAGTTGCTCTTTTTGTTCAGTTCAGAAGTAAATACATGTGAAATATCTGCACCGTGGGTGAATGCAGGACTTGCAGCCTGTCGATGAGCGACGCGATGCCCTGCTCCAAGGTGTCCAGTGTGTGGTGCTGCGGGTCGTGGTCCCTGAAGTTGTTCCTCAGACTCCTCAGTGCATCTCTGAGCAGCTGAACCTCTTCTGCCTGCTGGCAGAACAGAAACAGAAACTGTGTTAAATGCAAGAACTCATTCACCCTTAAACACTGCTGTTCCTGATGTTCCGATATCCTAACCTGCACTCTTAATCTGTTTTTATGAATGTAATTAGTCCTTTTTTAAAAAACAAATATTTTCTTCTTAATGTCATTGTAAAGTACTTTTGTGTTGCCTTTGGGTCTGAAATGTGCTATAAAAATAAACTTCCCTCGCGTTTCCTCTTTTTATTTAAGTCATCCTGCTTCTCGTCCATACACTGCCATCAATTCCAGCTTTAAAAAGAAAAAAAAATGTCTTGTCTAAATCTCAAATGGAGCTCCTCAAGTCTCATGTGGTGAGGAGCTTCATCAGTTAAACAATACTTACGCCTGAAGGAGATGAACTTCCAGAGTATGAATAGCCATTGTTTTCTTTTCTGGTGGGAATCTGTCAGGGAGGAGTACAGATGTGTAGAGCTTAACGTATGTCTGGTTGTTCATAACAAAGTCTTGTTACAATGCAGGAAGTCTCAGTACTAAACAGCGTTACCTGTTGCAGATTTCGACTCATTAGCTCCTGCAGTGTGCTGTTTTTATGCTCCAACTGTCTTTGCAGTTCAGTCTGTCAATGAGACATTGTAAAAAGACAATTTTTTTTAAGAAACAAAAAACACTAGTGAAAGTGTGGGGGACTGACGTCATCGGTGACTTTCAGTCTAATAGTCTACCAATGTTGACAAACCTGGAGTTTTTGACTTTCTTCAAGCTTGTGTTTAACCTGATGAAGCAGTCTGTCCTTCTGGACAATGTCCTTCTGTATCCAAGCAGCCAAAGAGAGGAGAAAGTTTATTTACTGAAGCTAAATAAGAGTTAAAAGATGATTTAATTATATTACAGGACTATATTCAATTAAAGAATGTCACCTTGCATTCCCCCCACAGCCTGTTACATTCCTCCAGCTTCCACTGCAGCTCTGCCTACAACACATTAAACACAAGACAGGAAAAATAGCATCATGCAATTTAAAGTAACTGTCATTCACACTCTTACAAACATTTCCCAGCGTATCATTTTAAAGATTTTCCACTCATTGAAATGAACAACAGGCTTGTATGTAGCAACATGTTTTGTACATTCTGGCTGTTGAGTTCATCCTTCATCATGCTGGCTCTGAGCAGCTCCTGCTTCATCTGCAGTATTGATGCTTCCTGAGTGCACAGCCTCTGCTGCTGGGCGTCCTGCACGTGAACAAACCAACAGAAGTCAACAGCTGCTTTTCAGTACAACAAAAAAAAAAGCAGATGTGGGTTTTTGTCCTACCTTGACTCCCTGCAGGGTTCTCATCTCCTCCTTACAACGCAACAGCTCCCTCTAAGAAAAACACAATTAAAAAAAACAACTCATCACTTTCAGAAGTTCCCAAGTTAGTTCTACAAGTTTATTCTTAATGACAAAACAAATGTAATTATTTTTCTAAAACAGACATTTTCCCTCTCTTCCACAAGTTGACACGATTTCCCGGGTTCTTAACTAAATGTCACATACTTTGATCACAGATTCAGAGAAACAGTGCAACTTGTCCTTCACAACCCTGAATTTGCACCACTTTCTGTATAGTTGGGTTTCATGGGGTGGAGTGAACCACTAAGCAAAGTGCTTAATTTACAATTATGCAAATGTAAATCTGAAAAAAAAAATACACTTGGTCAACCCTGAAGCAGATTATTACTGTGTGAGATGGCACACAGCAGCCACCTGGTCTCAAACTAACACATACCAAAATGAGATGAAGACTTGACTGGCAATTTGCATCTCAAATACTTAAATTTCCTCCACCTGCAGTTGAGCATCATGGTGGAAATTGGAAAAGAAAGGGTTGATAACAAGTCTCCTTCCTGCAAAACTGATCGTTCAACAACTGTAAGAGAAAGCTGGAACCTGACTGCTGAGGAGTACTGCAGTGAGGCCAATGGCAGGAGCCAGAGGAGGTGTGAGGGAACAGTATTTGTGAAGTCTTTTATTTTAAAAGTTCTTTAGCATAACTGTGATATATACTGTATATCTTTTGTTTTTACTAACCACATTTGTCATCAAACAGCAGAAATTCCACATCTTTAGCCAGAAGTTGCATATACTCGAGTACAGGGTTCGAGGGTTCACTTTTATTTTACTAAAAAAAACTAAAAAAAAAAAAAAAAAGAGAGAGAGAGAGAGAGACAGAAAGAAAAAGAGTAAATTTGGAAAGAAAAAAACATAAAGTTACCTTCAGCTCTCGGACCTCCTCCATACTCTGATCCAAACGACTGCGAGTGACTACCTGGAGAAAGAAAGGCGAAAGGCTACGTGTGAGAGAGCTGCAACGAAAACTGATACCTGTGTCAACCTGACGCACACACATGCACATGCACGCATACACACATACACACACACACACACACACACAGCTAGGAGAAAGTAATGTGATCGGTGGCGAGCACAAAGAGATAGAGGCGAGAGCAGCATAGAATGCAGACTGAGAGCAAACACACATCTGATAATGAAATCAAAGACAGAAACTCGGTGGAAAACGTAAATCAGAACTACCAGTTGCTGCTCGGTATTGCCTGGGTCCAAGGTCAAAGACACATCCTGCTCGTCTTCAGGTAGTGAACCGTTAAGCAGCAGAACCTACAAAAAAGTGACACTGATTTTATTTATTTTACTGAGCTTGTGGTCATGGTACTGTGCTGAATTAACGCTTGCAGTGCAGAGAACTCTGTAAAAACCAGGACATTAGTGACATTAGTGCCAGGAGCTGAAAGCTGGACTATGACCGATTTATTGCTGTGAAAATGTTGTTTACTCTCGAGTAATTAAGTTTTTGGTAGGTGGAATCAAAAACAACACTTTTTAGTGGATTTTTTTTTCTAAATCAGAGGCTGTTTGGTCTGACAGTTGTGGAGCTATAACTGACTGATTTTAAGGATGTCCACTGGGTAGAAAATATACATGAAAAAAAAAATTATAAGTCTAGTACTGCAGAAAAATAAAGAGCATGAACTTCTGTAAAGGAAGAATAGAAGACAGACCTGTAAAGCAGACACCATTTTACGAGCATCCTGCACCTCCTTCTCCAGAGTTTCACTAAAAGATTCCTCCCATGTCTCTATTACGACATGAGAAGAGTCTGCAAAGATGAACACACACACACACACACATCACTGTTACACAAGCTGAATGGGAACGTTTTGATGTTTGTTGATGAGCTGCACAGAACATACCAGTGCTCTCTTGTAGGTAGTCAGGCTGCTCTCTGTCGGAGATGCTGCTCAACGGAGCTTTTGGTGACAACAGCGGACTGGCAGAGCTGAGGCTGGAGGAAAAAACTCATTATTCAGTTTACCAGCTGTTATAAGAAAGCGGTAATGGATGTGTAACAACAGTACTTTTGGTACAAGTGGAAAGTTTGGCAATGATATGTTGCCTCTGTCAGCACTCTTTGAGCTAAACTTTCAGAGAACTTCTTACAGCTCCTGCCAGAGGGAGAAAACCTTTATCCCATTAATCTCCTGCCTCCATATTTCACTCCAGTGACTCAGCACCGTCAGATTCTACCTTGAGCCAGATAAAATTCAAAATGATTTTCCATTTAAAACAATGTCTGTTATATCACTTCTACATACTGCCAAAAGAGGTGATGAAATAGTGATGCAGCATGAGGCCCTGTGATGAAAGACTCGTTAAACCAAATGTGTTTTCTTTATTGAATACTAGCTGTCTGTGGTGACATTCTGACAAAAGATTTGACTCATTTAAATGCTTATTAAGCATTCAAATGCATTACTCCTGCAGTCATTAAACCAAATCAAATAGTGTTTTGTACATTTTAAAAAAAGAAAAAAAAACTGTTTACTATGACCCAGAGGAGGTGAATGTGAGGACACAAATATCTCCAGTTAGACCAAAGTTTAAGGAAAGTACATAAAAGTAAAATATATTTAATGCCCAAGTCAACTGATGGGAAAACATTGTCTTCAATGCAATTCAAGGCTACAAGAATGTGTGTACCTTCACACCATTTTACCTGCAAACAAAACACAGCGTGCTTTTACATCATGTCCTGACTACTGTCTGCTCTAAATGAAGAATTTCTCGAACTAAGAACAGCTTCTCCTGATTTCAGGTGCATCAGTGAAATAACTACAGCAGAAAAAGCTAATCAAATTCCTGATTTCCCAGTAGAAATCCAGAATCTGGAGGGGACAGACTGAAGACCTCCAAAGAAAAGAGCTTAAAGCCATGAACACTGCTAAAAACCATCAAAAACCACTGTGCACTTATGGACTGTGATCTCAGGTTCAACACTCACATGAAGAACTAACTATAACTATTTTAGCTTCTTTTTTTTTTAAACATTTTAAAAACATAACTAAAGCTTTGTGCTTCTGTTTCTAGCAGGGTTGATTACTGCAATGATCATCTCGCACATCCAATTACAAACAGCAAACAGCTCATTCTTAGGCAGAGAACCAATCACACCACACGAGCGCTGAAGCCTTCACACCAGTGAATGACTGAGCTGATTTGAAAGTACAGATGCTTGTTTATAAAGTACTGAAGGCAAGAACTACTTCTTGGACATGTTTCAGCAGTATTTACCATGTACTCTACGCCGGAGAGATCGACAGAAAAGCAATTGACTGATTGTACCTGCAGTAAGTTCTTCAATATCAAGAATCACTGAATATAGACATAACAACATAAGAAACAAGCAGAAATTAATTTAGAACATGAGCAAGTGATTATAGCTATGTTCTCCAATTCATTGAGCAAATGTTTGATTTTAAAACAGTGTGACCAGGCAGGACAACTTCAGATCCTGCTGAAGCAAGTTCCAGGTAAAGCAGGAAAACATCTTCTTACTGAGCTCAGTATGCACCGCTGGAACGCTGAAGGTGACAAAAGCCTGCGAGCGAAGGCTGAGGTGGTGCAGTTTACACGTCATGTAACATGACAAATATGCTACAAGACAGAGAATGGTTTGTAAATGAAAGTACACCAGTGTAGAAGTCTGGGAATGTGTAGTGACGGATAGAAGGTGCAATGCTGAGTGAGAGAATTACTGCCTGTAATGAACGTCAGGGCTCCGTGGTATACAGCATCCAGCATGTGTAAAGAGCTGGCAGAGGCGCTCCTAAACACAACGTCACCATAAGCAATAAGGGCCAAGAACGTGGCAGCAACCAGCTGTTTCCTGGCATATTTTTTTTAAAAAACAACAACAACAACAGGATTTGTGACAAAAAAAAAAAGATTTTAAGCTTAAGGTTCTTTAGCAGGTTATCAATGTGTGGCTTAAACTTTAGTCTTCAGGTAACATGTGTGGTGATGATAGTAGGGAGAGTTTGTGAGACCTTCTTCATGTTGGAAAATAACATGCCCTTGTCCTACTGGCATTAAATATCAACCTAAGCTGTAAAGAGTGAGATCTGAAAGCAGTCAAAAGAAGACTGCAGAAACTTTGGGAGGTGTGGCACCAAAAGTGATTCATCATACTTCTTTTTGTTTCTCCCCTTTATTTGTGTGGTCTGATGATATAAATATTTACAGAAGTTTTAAAATGATGTTTGACCACTTAAAAGTGGTTTTATGCTCCAAGCCACATTCACCCATTCATACACAGTCATAAAACGCTCTCTCAGTCAGCAGAGATCTATGAAGATTTATTTTTCTATTTAGCTCAGGCAGTATTTTTTTGTTTATCTCACAGACTGAACCACACACCAATGAACAGATCAGGGCAGCTTCAGTTCAGTATTTTGCCCAAAGATATTTTCACCTTTTCCGCCACAGCAGCAGCAATGGTGCCAATACAGAGTTCTCAGACTAAAGTACACTGCTTGATGAATATTTATCTGTTTATTAACTTCCTACGTACTTCTACATCTCCTAATAAATGCCATCTCTGTTCTTATCTCTGTATTCATCATAGAGGACTTTGAACTATAAGAGAAAGGAAAGTGTTACATTAAACTTTGTGTTTGTGGTACAACACAAACACAAAGTTACAATCAAAGCCTTTCCTCTCGCTAAAATTATTACATCTCTGGTAAAAAAAAACAAAACCAAAAAAAAAAAACAAGCATAAACACAAATCCTCATCTTACCATTTAATCTGTATCCCTCCCATAGTGGGCTACAGGTGGTTTGACGTTAAGTTTCACCTCTGCCCGTCTCCGGATTCTGCAGCACAACAAACTTGTGGCAATTTGTGAATGTTTTCATGCTGACAAACCCTGCCCCTAGCTGGTCCAGCATTACCACGGCAACCAAGTCTGCAGACACTGTCAAGTTTGTTCTCACTTAAGCTACGTACGTCTACAAAATCACACTAGTCTTCAAGTTATAAATACAGTGTCTATCAGTGTAAAAGTAAGTGAAACTAAATGATTATAATCAAATAATCATGATTAAAGGGAAAAAATATATCAGAGACCACAACATGTGACTGGAAAGGAAAGGGCAGATTATTTTTCACTATCATCTGTTTTTTTTTTACCCAAATGTCTCTGAACAAACACACAAATACATAACAGATAATGCTGGAAGTACTGAGAGCAAAGTCATATGCTTTGTCAGGCAGGAAGACACAAACGGCAGAATGTAATCTGCTGTTTGAAAAGTGTGGAAAAGTAAGTGGTAAAAATGGAAAAAAATGAACTTAACTGTGGGCAAAAAAGGTAATAAAATATAAGCAGCAACAAAGTGGCATGTGTTCTTTCCACATCAGTGAACAGAACAGTCTGATTCAAAGTATTTTGTGTAAGAAATGTAATTCCACTATTCCTGCATTTCGTGTGCACAAAGTGACACAAAAGAGGACTCTGTCTATGAACTCGTAGTTTACCTCAGGTCAGGGAGGCTCCTTGCTTCAAGCTATTTTAAATTCAGACTTTTAAAATCAATGTTTCTCTTTGTAAACAGACGTACTGCACAATAAAAACCTGTTTAGTGAGCTGCATCATCATATGACCATTTGCGATAAAACACATCAATCCTGACACTGATACTGACATTTCATCAGATTTCTGAAAACGTTTCTCGAATATGGCCAAATCGAAGCTCAACTGCTGAAACCAATCACCTCTATGAGACCAGACCTGGTGCAGTTTCAAACTTTTGAGACTAATTGGAGTTGGTGTCTGTAAAACCACAAGCATTTTCAAGCATAATCTGGTGTAGACTAACCCTCCACATATTTAAGTTATTTTTGCTAAACCTTTTTCACAGCGAGTTTCTTTCAGTGGTCGTTGTCCATTTCCGCTGCGTTAGCACACAGAGACTAACAGCTCGTGCTCCACTGCACTTTTATTTCCTCCTCTTTCAGAGCTCCAGCCAGAGGGATTTCTGGGGCTGAAGCCAACGACGGCCCCCACATCCAACACTAATGTCTGCAGTCTGTTGTCTCTGACCTGGGCACCAACAAACTTCTGCCACACACACAAAATCCCCTTGCTGCCCCTCTGTCTCCCCTTTCAACCATTCTCTCAAATATTAGTCTTGTAAAAGTACACAGTGGGTATAAATTAGTTCATATTTTACTAGTCCGCCATTTAACCAGGAAAATAAAACTCTTTTAAACCTTTTTTAATGGAGTATGTCGGTGCAAAAGCTTGAAGCAGCTCCATCAGCATTTATCAGTATTTACATAGTTTACACGAAGCAATCTATGTACTGTATTTCAATATTACAATATTAAACTAGGCAGACAACAACAATCATATACATCAAGATTAGATGATGCAAAGATATCTAGGTTATGCTTAGAATCAGGGGTGCAGCTGAACTTCAAAGGTTTGGTGTGTACACTAGATAGAACCAACTAAATGATGCAACTAATCTTCCTTTTTGTGCAACTCAGTTGGGATTCTGTACACACACATGCCATTTTATTCATAGCACAGCTGCACTGAAACTTATCACACGTGGGCGTGTAATGAGTTTACAGTACATTGTACAGGTGTGGATAAAACTGAGTCTCCTGCAAAAGTTCTCTTCAAAAAAGTGTATGTGTTGTTTTTTTTCCCCCCAGCAGATTGAACCAAGTGTGAGTGTGTTAAGTGTGCTCAGTTACAAAGTTTAGGACACCTCATGGCGATCTGCTGAGGCCACAAGATGGATCCTCATGGACTAGTGCTGATAGGGGGGATGGGGAAAGCATAAATTGGTTGCAAAGTAACAAAAGCCAAAATTAGTCTTCTTTTCACAGATCTCTCGCTCTCTCTCTCTCTCACACACACACACACATATATATATATATATATATATACACACACAAACACTGCATCATATGAGTGGCTATGTTGCCACTGAATTGCTGGCGGTTCTCTTGAGCTTATGCAAAAACAAATTACCTGCTAGGCTGAGGGTCATCCTGTTCATCTGCTGTTCCTCTTTCATACTGCTTGACCAAGGCACGAACACACACACTCTTTTCCCAATCTGAACCCAGGCCACTAAAATATGGCACAAAGCAGAAGTCATGCATTTTTGAGCAGCCACTAGTATACAATGTTGGTAACAAATACACGACGGCGAGCCTCATTTCAGTGGTTGAGGGTAGTAAATAAAGATCTATGTTTGTCCACTGGAGGGCAGCAAAGGCAATCAGCCTGTCAATTGCATTTGGAATTGTTTGAAACATCCGGCTAAGTCAGATCAGCTGTAGGTTTAAAAAGACCTGAACCAAAAAAGTTTTTAAAGCTAAGCTGAGGTTCAGCTGAACTGCTACTAAAAGCAGGAGGCACAGCCACTCAGACACAAATCTGATCATAATGTCTCCTCACAGTGGGCCTGGCTGATAGTGTCAGCAGAATTATTGCTGTCTCCATTATTTATCCATAGTGTAGCACAGTTACTGCTATGGTTAACTGCTACAATAAAGATTTACATTTACTTCTGTGTGCTGTATGTTGCTATACCTCATATTACAGTTGCCTCTTGATTTTCAACCATGCCTCATCAGCATTCGGACTAACGAGGTTTGAAATATCTCGTTACTAAGATGATCACAGAAATATATTTACAGTGCGACTCCTTCTGATGATTGTGACTGCTGTTGATGATGTTTGCCACTGGCATACCTGTGGATACGCGCGGCACGTGCAGGCAGGGAGGCATCCAGCCGAGCCGATGCAAGCGCAGCTGCTGCACCTTGAGCGAGTGCAACGGTGGAGTGAGGATTGTGGTTTATGCTGCCTCTTGTCAAGCTCCTCCCACTTCCAGAAGCAGCCCTGTGATTGGCTGAGGGTTTGAAGTGGGCTGCCAACGCCAAAATTATCCTCATTACAGACTTGAGATTACCATCAACGATGTCTAAAAACAGAAAAAGAACATATACAATGTTTAATAATTGTTTGGTAAATATAAATAGCTCACATTATTTGTTTTAAATAGTTGGATTAAGAGTCTACATCATCACCAATAAGCACAGATGGTCACTTTTTAGAGAGGACAGCAGAGGAGAAAAATCTCGAAGAAAGTAACAATCGTTTCCCTGTAAGTTTTTCATATCAAGGTTAAAACGTGTTTTATCCTAAAGCAAACGTTATTTATTGAATTCTGAGCTATCACCAATAACCAAGCTGGTATTATTCAAATTTCTACAAAAGAGAGCAGAATATGCATGTTTTCTATTTTTCTAATAGTTGTTTTATTATCATTGATTATTTATTGGTTATATATCTATATTTTCCATTTGTTTCTGTAAATTATTATACTGTTGAAACACCATACTTTTCATCCAAAAACACGTTAGGTTAATTAATGAATTAATTAAATGGAGACTAAATTTCCCATCGGAGCGATTGTGAGTGTGTGTGTGTGTGTGTGACACAGGTCTCCCTTGTAAAAGACATCAGTGATCTCAATGGGACTCACCTGGTTAAATAAAAGTAAATGAAAAAAAAAATTCCCTTTGAGGATAAATAAAGTACTAATCTATCTATCTATCTTTACATATTAATATGTTAAGAACATTTTTTTAAAAATACAGAACTATAAACAGAAGGCTTAAAATAGACCCTGACATGAGTATAATTTTTCCAGAAGACCTAAAATCTTCTGACGGGTCCTCCAAAAGCTTCAAAACAGCTCTGACCAGTCAGAGGAAGGACTCTCATCCTGTCTGGCTCCTGGAGTTTGGTACTGGTACTGAGGATTGTGTGCATCTGGCCATTTCCAGTGCATCCTGTAGAAACTTAAACAGACTGGGGTCTTTGACTCCATTCAGCTCTGAAACTACTTCTGAGCAGATTTTGTCAAGTTTATAACTGTAGTGAAACTACTGTTGTGTCCCTGTTTCTTCAGTAGGTGCAGCAAGAGATAGCCAGAACACAAGACTACCAGCAAAAAGAGTATTGTGAAGAAGTACTCGGGGCTGTCCACTTCATCAGTGAGGGGTTTAACTGCTCTAGACTGGTCAGTGTGAAGTATTTTTTTTACAGTATAAACACAGAGTTTTTATGAGCTTGCAGCATTGGGGTCAAAGCAATCTCCACACTACAATATAAGCACATTAACCTAAAAATACAGAAGCACCTGCATCCTCAGTAAAGAGAACAAAAGAGAGAAACCAAAGTGTTTGTGATTTACCTTTGGCGGAAATGTGTGGCATACGTATGTGTCTGGAGGAAATGAACTGCAACACTTCCTCCACATTCTTCCGGCTTTCTTCTTTGTTTTGTGGAGGCACATACACTCCTTCAAGCACCTCCCCAGCTACCAAAAACAATAAAGTTGAGACAAGAGAAGCAACATGAGCCAAGAAGTACTATAATTTCTTTTAAAATGTACTCATCAGACCGCAGCTGTGGAGGAGAAGATCGCAGGCGGAATTCAGTGGAAAATTACAGTGTGTGTGTGTCTATGTATTTACCAACTATCTCTATGAGCTGGACGAGCACAACTCCATCCTGCAGATCACGCCTCAGGTCTGTGATTGGCTTCAGGCCCGGTTTCCTCCTCAGCTGAGAGTTCACCCAGGAAACATATGCGGCCAGCTGCTGCTGCAAGTCGTCGATCAGAGGCACAAATCCAACACACCACAGACAGACAAGCACATGTACAAAAGTAGGGCTTAGAGATGGGGGCTGCAGGGACACAGCTCTGACAAATGAGAGCCTTTGTTTATTATGCTGGGAATGAGGGGTGGAGGGTGTGGGGGTGCAGGGTAAGCCCATTGTCCCCCTGCCCATTTACAAATTTAATTTTCCTAAGGCCACTCGCTCATTTAATTTCTCTTCCACAGTAACAGGGTTCGCTTGCATTTTTGTAAGGCTCACTCCACCGTTGCCGGTGTGTCACGTGACAGCTCGTCGTCCAGGATACACCACAAAGAACGCACATATTTCACAAACAACGGCGATATTACTCGTTACTCTGCATCTTTATCTATCACCCCGAAGAACCTTGTTGATTTTACTTTGATGCTCGACTTTATTCTAGCCTCTTTAACGTTAGTTTTAACTCACGTTACAGTTTTTTTTCCGCTCGAAACAGCAAATTGATGTCCGCGGAATGCAGTTGTCAAATTTGAGTATAACGCCGTTTTACGTAACATCAAGAACATTTTTTTTTGCCCAACAGGCTTTTTGTTGGAAAAAAAAATTAATACATTTTGATAGACAAATACACTTTCCAAACAGTAACAACAGTAACGAGAAGTGAACGTTACCTCATTGTATCCTCCGTGCAGAACCTCGTCAAGCAAACTTCCTCTTGAGAGTGAAGCGATCATCTTTTGACTCGAAAACCCATTTAAAATGTTTTTCTACAGTGGCTGGCGGACGAGCCTGTGAGTAAAAGTGCTGAGGAAACTCAAACGGGCATCAACAAACCAGAACAAGAGATGGAGCTGTCCGCCGTTACTGCGGTGACGTAACAGCTTCCGGTTTCAGAATAAAACTTTAGAAAAAGCTTCCGGTGCTGAGCTGTGTTGCCCCAGCAACGGAAGCTGTACAGTCCTGTTTGATGTGTGAAAAAATGTGAATTTATATAGCCTACCGCGAGAGAGGAAGAATTTCCGCATTAAAAATGGTATCATGAATGGGACACTAAGTGCTTTAATTTTATTTTCTAAAACACGCATATTTAACAATGGGCTTTGTCTGATCAAATTAAAAAAAATATATCGTACATCCCGTTATTTTAAAACACAGTTCACACAGTTCACCTCTCAAATAATCACAATCAAAATAAGTACAATCAAATAACCCACAATTCAGCATCATTGGGGGTGTACCAGCTGAAGACCTCAACTGGCAACTGGAGGGTCGTCGGTTCAATCCCCGGTCGGTACCAGTGATGTGGGCGGGGTGAATGCCTGGACAAGTGCTTCCCTACGTCCATGATTGAGGTGCCCCTGAACAAGGCACCTATATATATATATATATATATATATGTTTTTTTTTAATTTAATCACATGTAATTTATGTATATATATATATATGTATATATATAAATTACTTATTATTATGTGATTAAATGATACTGCTATGATTAGTAAATAAGGAACACCCACTGACAGTGACTCCCAACAAAGTGACATAACTATTCCACCTCCTGATCAAAAAAGGACATGGATCGTACAATCGTATTTCACACGTTTATCTTGTGGGTCACACTTCTGTTGTACTGTACACCATCTAAAGTGAAGTAGTGACATAATAATGCATGCCATTCATCAGTGTTCATTTGTTTTAAGTTGTCTGATTGGCCCTCCTCAGCACAATCTGGTTAGAAGACATGAAATCCAAATCCTTCTTCCAGATTAAATGATAATGACATAATAACAACAACAAGAAAATCTTCAAAAAAGAAACTTGGATTTTGATTAATTTACTGATTAATTTGTTGTCAGTTTTACATTTACGTAATTATATTTATCCTTACTTATATAAAGCAAAATGTTCCTGATTAAACAGACTAGACAGACAGTGCACTATTGTGCTGAACTGTGCTGTTCTCTCTTTCAGACATTTTGCGTAAACATTCCTGGCTTTTCTGATTTTGACTGGACAAGCATCCAAATGTTTGTCTTACCAATAATGTATATAAGAAGTTGACAGATATGTTTTGTGTTGTTTGTAAGTAGAATGTATGTATAAAGCCTGATGAAATGATCATGACAGTGGACGTATTACTGGTATACGACCATTGACACAGCGTCTGTTTCTCAGCGGAGACACGACAGAGCTCCAACAGAGCTTCCGCCAGCCACTCTTGAACTGGCAGACTGAGTAGAGGATAGGATTGAGGGCTGAATTAGCCAGTGTGAATGTCACCACCCAGAAGAACATAGTAGAGGAGACATATACGTGGCCCAAGACGTTTCCAGCCAGTATGAGAAAGGTGATAATAAAAATAGGACTCCACATTATTAAGAAGGAGAGCACCAGGACCAGTATTGTGCGGAAGAGCTTCATGTCTTGGCGTGAAACTTGATAGCTGGGAGAGTCTCCAGCTGAGGGCTGAAAATCTCTGCGTTGGAGCCTTTGTCTGCAATGTTTAGCTATCTGGAACAGGAAAAAGTTATTAATAGTATATAGCAGGCACTTTGTTCTTTCAGACATGATATCATGTGAACAATAAAGATAGGATGAAACTATATATAGTGCTTAATTCATCCATATATGGATTTACACGTGGAGCATGGTATATATTATGTTTGCCCTCAACATGTTTTAAACATCAATAACATCTTTTTAGAGCAGAAATCAATGCATGACTTTTCACAATTATCATCTGTATCACAGTCATGTCTACAACAGTATAAATGATTACTCAATGTACTGTTTATGCTTGAACACCCTGAACTCACATATATAAAGCATTTTCAGCCTCAGTGATTTGCAAAGGACGCCCATCTGATGCTACTGAGAAAAAGAAATTATTAATATTCACAGAAATTACAGAAACAAAAAAAAACAACCTATCAATATAAATTGTGAAATGAATATTTGTAGTATAGAAGAGAAGTGATTACACCTCTTTCCAACACCTCTGAAATTACGTAAAATCTTTCCTGAGACCAACATTTTTCAAAGAGATGCTGGTTTTTAGGTCTTTATTATTTTTTTATTGTTCTACTGATTTCAAGTCAATAGTCACTTGATCATAACAATTCATTCCTTGTGTCTTTCTTTAAAAAAAGGGAAAAAAAGGAGTGATGTGTGGGGGTCATCTCGTCATCCAGTATTTTGGTATATTCATAAGCACTAATGGTGAACTCTGTTGATGTCTTCCTCGAGTCATATTTAGCTTAATATCACTGTCAGGACCATGCATTCACTGTTCACCCACCTGTATTATTTTGCTGTAACTGACCACGATAGTGATTCCTGGCAGGAGGAAGCACAGGACAGTGCAGGCTACGTTCCACACGATCTCTGCAGTTGCATCAGGCCACTTGAGGGTACAGATACACAAACGCTCCTATTAAAAAAACAACAACAACAAAAAACAAAACAATAAAGCAACTAAAACATGTGCTTTAATGGTGGAGAACTTTCTTTTTATGTATCTATTCATCCATACCTGTTTAGGGAAATCCACTTCCATCACAGTAAAGAACAGACTGAGAGGTACAGATGTGATTGCTGAAAAGGCCCAGATGAAGATGAGGGTTGCAGTCACCATCCTGATGTTTAGAGTAGGCGCAGTCTGTAACCGGAGAATAGCCTGGACCCTTTCCATACTGATTGTAGCCAGAGTCGAGATGGCAACACAGCCGCTCATACAGATGACGTACCACACTGTGTAGCAGGCTGTATATCCCAGCGTCCAAGACACAGTCCAACGCACAGTCACAATCAGGGGGATCATGCTGACAAACAGCAAATCAGCCACAAAAAGGTTGAGGGTCAGGATGGTCTTGTTGGGCAACAGCTTCCGTTCACAGGTTACCAGGACTGCAGCCCAGATGTTTGCTGCCACTGAGACCAGGAAGATGCTTGTGATAACTAACGTCTCCACAATAGCAGCAGCACTATGATCTGAGCGGTGTAGCTCGGAGAAGAATGAGAAATAAGTCAAGTTTTTTAAGCTAAGATTGTGGAGGTCCATACCCTCCTGGGCTAAACATCTGAAGGAGTAACTTCTGTTCTCTGCTGAGACAGTGAACAGAACAGATGAGGTCATCATAAAGTAATAATCAACCAATCACCCTCTCCTTCTCAAAGCCTCTCAATTTTCATCCAATAGGACTCTCCACTGTGACTCCAATATAAGTTTTTCTAAGGCTGATAACAGCCAACACTCGGAGAGTCTCTTATATAATCGCTCTGTTTTATATGTATCTTAATAAAGTTTTGACCACAGGAGGCCACCATACCCCACCTGCACACTGAACATAACAATTTAGTGTAGTGAGTTTATGGCGTCAATGTTTTTTCACTGAGTGCTTATCCTTTCTCTAGAGCACAAGTTTCTTGTGTTTATATTAACTGAAAAAGTAAATGTCATATTTTCATTTAAAAAAAAATTGGGAGGGTTCCTCAGAATTTTGCACGGTGCTCTATATTTTAACTAGAAGACCCATTCTGGTCCTATAATAAGGAATTACTCTCACCAATGGAAATTAGCTACTAACACATAAACACAGTAGCGCACAGTTTCAACTTTACCCTGGCTGTAATGAAAATCTGTATTCTATATACTTCTTTTCAATGTTGTGCATTTTTTAATATCACTTGCTATGAAAGGCTGAACCTGTACTATATTATATCATATGACAATAGCATAATTAAATTGTTTTATTTTTCAGCAAAAAACACATTTAGATTACATCTAACATATCTATCCTGATATTTTTGAAGCTACTTGGTGTAACCCATAACTTTCCCCTTTAGCTATAAGTCAGGTAAAAGCTGACTTATAAACTATAAGTCAGAGACATGGAAAATGAGCACCCTCATCTGGCAGTAGTCGGTACTACCCGACCCTTCTAAAAATCAGGATACATCAGAATTCACACTCACAATGTA